>JAAXOA010001579.1:0-15476 GCA_036561885.1 Salina celebensis
CCTACACCGCCATGATAAGGATTATGATTAATCCCATGGTGATGATGATGAGCTGGAAAATGGTGATGGTGATGCTGCTGCTCCAAAATCCTCGCCTTTTTCGAGTAAACTGCTTGTTGAATATTAGCGGAATTCTTATTCGGCGTGCCCGTGTGATTTCCTCCATTGTCCCTCCTATTCTCATTCGAACCTACAGGCGTCGGCGGGGGTGAGCTGGCATTGGAATTAGAGATCGTAGTTAGCACAGGCGTTTGTGCTTGCTGTAAGGACGCCGACGATGCCGGCTCAAAAGGCGTTGAAGCTCCTGAACTGCGCGCTGAACTTGCCTTCCTTTTCAAAACCGTTGTGGTCGTCATTGTCGTCGTCGTAACCATATGCGAGTTATGGGAGGAACTAAGTCCCAGTATCTGTAAACTTTCGGCAGTTTTCAATAGGCTTGTCATCTCCTCTGGGAGTACGTTCACTTCACCCCTAAAAAATCAACAAAGAAAATCCAACAATGAACTTCTATCTATAATGTTCCATGCATACCTACACAACTTTCTTTTTACTGCAATTGAGGTCAATGGAGTAGGTATTCCTAGACCAAAGGCATGTACCATAGCACGCAAAATTGTTTAAAAAATACACGACCACCCCTCGAGAAATCTGTTAAACTTGTTACATTCCCATAAACTATATATAGTTTCCATGCACTTCCCCAGTACAATGCATCTTTGCCGAGAACACCGTTACGTATTTTATGCCTCCCTTTTGTGCAGCCACTTGCTCCAGTTAATATTCCAACGGTAGTAGCAGCCCTTCACAATAGGACTCGGCTTTTTTTATCCATGAAAGCTTCATGAACAAAGGAAATAGAAAAAAAAGACACAAGCGCCCTGTACAGAATGAAACCTGCGAGCAGCATAGTCTTTACTATTTTCGGGCTATCCAACCGGGATACGATTGTGATTTTATGGGAACTGCGAAAGGACACATGAACAGGGAACCGGCTTTTGCAAATTTATCTGCATACATATAGCGATTTAGCTACTTAAAGCTTTTTCATGGATCTTTCCTGGCCCTAGGTACGCAACAAAAAAAAAAGTGTACCGCAAGTGCAAAGTGATGAAGGTGCATTGCCCTTATTCGTGTGTACGTTCTCCTCACTCAGAGAAATGCTTTTCCCATCACATCGCTATCCATATCTGTTTTCCCCAAGTGATCTAGATGCCTTCACATAATGCTGGAGGCTCCACGCTTATACTATTTCATCATTGTATTATCATCATCGTTCTCCAACACGTCACTCTAGTACAAGCAAACATTGAACGGTCTTTCGTTCCCTTTTTTCATCTTTTATCTAAACAAAAAAAGGAAAAAGTATGTACGATCTTATGAAAAAAAATGTAGAACATGAGATTATACAAGACTTTTGTAAAACCATACACTTTCTCCTCCGGGTTGCACCGAGCTTTCAGCTCGTCTTGAGTAAGTAGTAATGTGTCATGCTTGCAAATACATCATCATCGCGTTAGAATGTACCCGTGCCATGGCAAATACCGGCATTTTCGTGCCCAGAAAAGAACACTCTTTTGAGTCACACTATCATCATCACCAGTTCATTCGCACATTGAAGTAGCACGCAGAGCTGGACACGTAAGTGAGCTGTGGTGCAACCGTACAGCTAGATGAACCAATGAGCTAGGAAAAACGGTAAAATGTTTCTAATCTATTGCCATCATTCCCCACAAGAGTAAAGTTCCGTTTCCTCCTTTCCACTTCATTAAAATAAATTTCCTGTAACTCAAAGAGAAACCATAGTACTAAACACAGGAACCGTGGGTACAGCAGCTGGTGATGTCGGCGTTGAATGATAGTTGTTTAGAGAAACATAAGTGTTGATCTGGTGAATGCACTCTCTCTCTTCTCTATTCTCTTTCATCCAATCATCTGAATTGAATGACTTTCCATTAGGAGAAAAGAAAACACATTGAAATATACTTTGGATCCATTATCCCCAAGAGATAAAACAGGATAGTTCTCATTAGTAGTTTAACTTGTGCTGAAATGCATGTTTCTATTTGTGCATTTTCTCTCTGTCAGGTATTTCTTTTGAATTTATACATAGTGAGAGGTAGAGAGAGCGAGAGAGATGAGCGACAAGCGTGCCTCGTGCCGTCATACCTACTTTCCCTCACTGCCAGTTTCAACCGACGTATAGTGGTCCATGCAACGTTCCTCCAGGAATTTAATATTCTACTTGCATGTGTGTGCTAAAGAATAAAGGCAAAAGCCTCTCAGCATCACTGAAACCTTTTCATACATGTATGCCTTAATACCAGAGAGTTTTACATCGTATTGAATTACCTCGTCTGAAAAAAAGTTTGAATTACTTGCAGTTTGATTGAACCCTCCTCGGATTTCATGCTTGTGCTGAATGAAAAAATTACGAGTGACCTCTTTAAGCTCACAGCATAAAATTTAATTTACAGACTCGGAAAAAAAATCAATCCGTCCGCACGGGCAACAAGGAAGAAAAGGCCCGGCAGAGAAAGCTACCCTGGTTCCTCTCGCACGCTTTTGACTTCATGCGTGATAAGGAGACTCTCTATTTATATCCTGACGAGTTTAAAATGCGCTTTTCCAATGCGCGTCCAAAACCTTCTTGTACATACTTGCCAGTCAGAGCTCCAGATTACTTAATGTAGAAAAGCAAGTATTGAGCAGATAAAAAGTATCATGAGGATAACGCTTTCCTCATATTGATCATTATCATTAGTACAATAGCAATAGAGTGTTAGTACCCTTTTAGAGTATAATAATCATAAGAGAAAAGACAGAGCGAGTTCAATGCAATAAATGCACGCTTTCTTTTTGTCCTTCTCCTCTTTGCAATTCGCACATTTCCTTATCCTTGTACACAATTCTGCGTCATCGCTTAGTTCATTTTTTTTTTCTATCCTATTCCATAACACATTCTGTGATAACGACTATAATGTTGCCGAGGCAAAGAAATGAAGAGAAAGACGAGCAGCAGTCTGCAGAGGACAGTTGGATAGAGAAAGACACACACACACACGCAAACCGATGGGGAAAAAGTGCATTCTCCAACAACCAACCAAGTAAAAGGACCAGTCTCCTCCTCCAAATGCTGCCATGCACACACTGGCTAAATATAACGCTTTGCTTTGTATACAACACATACCATGAAATATTCTTTCGCTGCTTACACACTTGCTCTACTTTGTCATGTGCAAAAAAAAATCATTACAACATGATGCACACACACCAAAAGTTACGAAAAACATTTTGTTACGAAGAGAACCAACTTTGCAGTATAAAGGGAATAGAAAGATATGGAAACAAAAAAGGTTTGGTATATGCTTCCCGAAAAACTCTTCAGTATAGTTGATAGTGCACCAGGAAATGTGCATCAAAACTGCAAATTGCATGCATAGGAAAATTAATGATCTTTTCTGCTTTGTTCTTTGTGGAAACTGCGGGGAGAGAAAGGAGGCATGGCTTTCTTTGAGGATCATATTATCGCCAGTTTAATTTGATACAGAATCAAGTTATTCAGGTCGCTTTCACTTTGGTTTGAGATGCATTACTTTTTTTTTGCAATTTAGCTCTTTGTGAGCGCATTAGAATATGAATTGGGTTGGAGGGAAAGAATAAATTACTTCATGCTTCGAACTAATATCTATCTGCCTGTGGGGCATCTTTGACTTTGCTTGCTCTGCAACCAGGAAATATGATTAGACTGGAGGAAAGATGCTCTCAATGAGAAAGTAGAAGGCAAACTTGCCGGTGGTTGTGAAAGTAGCGGTGCTGCATATACTTTATATAAATTTCCTGTACCAGCTTCAATGACAATCTTGATGTACGCAAACATTCTGGAATGACAGACGGGTTTTTGTTCTTTATAAATTTAAAAACAGATTGAAAAAAGTCTTACCTGTACATGAATGTAATGAGCATTTTTAAAATGGAGTATCTAACATCGTGTAGAATAATAATAGGATGGGGGTGAGCAGTGTGAGTCGACAAAAGTGACCTAAAGTATGGGCTGTTAGCGGACAGGACTATCCGGTGCACTTTCACCGTCTCGGTAGGGCTGCAAACCTGCAACATAAAAAACAAGATATTACAACTTTGTCTTTTTTGACCTGCATCGACCAACTCTCACTAGAGTAGTCGGTTAGCACGTGTAATTATCATTAGCCGGCAGGATACATGAGTGGATATGGAAACGGGTAGATCAAAAAGTGAATGAAATTTGAAAGGTTGACTTACGAGGGTACAGTCGACCAGAGACTCTTCAGTGAAGAGTGACCAGAAGGAGTCGATAACAATGCGGTGGTACTCATCCCAACGGAGATTGAACACCTCCATTGAGGAGGGCTGTTGACTTAGATGATGGTGAGGAGGATGTTGTTGCTGGTGATGAGAAAGGTTATGGATTTGGGTTGACGATGGCAGTGGTGCTCCTTGAACCTGTCCTTGATGAGAATGATGATGTGTGTTACTGCCGCTGGTCGCTGAATGACTGATGGAGGAAGAGGCAGAATGCACTACTCCTGATGATGAGTGTGGTTCCAGTCCTCCACCACTACCGTGACTGTTGCTGATTTCTCTACTACTGATGGGGTACGGGGAGCTCGCTCTTCCTTTCACTGACACTGAAGATGCTGCTGCACCCGCTCCCAATGCTGAGGGTCCACCAATACCGGTACCTAAAACTACTCCGGCTGCTTCGCCAGGAGTAGAAGAGGAACGGGATGAGATGAGACTTGCCTTACTTGATGTTAGCAAGTCTGACGATACTGACAGATCTGTCATGTTGCTGGCGAGTACAGGTGAAGCTGACTAAATGCAGTTGACGTTCTCCCTATAGCACCCACACAGCTTTCTCTTTCACGGTTATAATATTCACTAAAGTTACTATGATCAATGCAAGATCCACTAATTGTTTCACTGGAATTAAAGTTAACGTCACTCCACCAATTACTTAGTTTAAAGTCTTTGCTTGAAGTCCCATTCCCACAAGTATTTCTGGTTACAATTACTTTCTCCGATCGATGCGGATTATTTTTCTCTAATAGTTCCCGCAACGTGGGACCGCAACAAGAACTGGGGAGTAAAACACTGCTTCGCACGCACCAATACATTTAGAACAACTGAGTGTTGAAACATTCATCCATTAACGATTTACCAGGATGGAGACAGTTTTATCAAGTATTCAAAGAAAAAAAAAAACTTCTCTCGACTTCAAAAGTTTATAAAACTATGTCGGCGAATTTACTTATTTAGATGCATTTAATCACCTTTTGGCCTTCGATGTGTATTTGGTATTAATACCTAGTAGCACCATTAGTCTAATACTAATCATTATTTCTAAAAATCCACGCGTTTAGGTTTCTGTCTAAAGATTATATTTAACAAGGAAGCAACAATATCAAGTCTCTATGGTTGATTGCAAATGCAAAGAAGATTTGACAGTTGTGCTGCTAACGCTTAATTTACTTTTGGAAAAATAAAACTATCTTTTCCGGATCTTGCATTCAAAGTAATAAGCACTTTCCTTCCAACGTTGCATTATACATTCGTTTGCTCCGATCAGGTACGCACGTTCCATTCAATCCTTGATCCAAAACCAGGTAGCATAGCATGGCAACTTTTTATTATTTCTCACGTTGCATAATCCAGTTCCAATCCAGGTCTGCAATATTCATTCATTTTAAAATGCATTAAAATATATATCATCCATATCTATTTATCCTACTTTTAAAGTACGAAAATCCTCTACGAGAAGTTTTACTTGTTATAAATAAATTAGAGAGAAATGCCAAAATGCTAAACCTTGAGCTGAATTTGAAACCACTGTAATAATTGAAATACCACTGGCTCCACTGTGGGCCTGCCACATGCATGCCTATCAAAAATGCCCTATCAATTTCAAAAGAGAAAAAAAAATCCTCAATAATCCATGGATTAGGAGAAGTAGGAAGCTACTATCATAATAATAATCCAATATAACTATCATGCAATAACCTAGTAGTTTCCTGTATTATAATTTTCCCAATAGACAATTCTATCTAAACAAGCATTTAAAGCTGCATTAATTACTTTTATGATAGTGGAGCCCTACTGTGTACAAACGCTAACCGGTGAAGTTGATCAACGTATTGGTTTTTTTGGTGCATACCTATAAATCACCTTGCCTTGCAGTTTTGTTTTTCTCTTTTACTCGCACATACCAAACTGCACTCCATTTCCTTATGTGTGTGATACCCTTTGATATCGTACCCGGTTGAGTTGTCCATGTAACTGGACACTGCTTTAGTAGCATCGATTACATTTTTTTACGCAATTTTTTAATGTGTGACCATACAAACACAATAAATATGAGAAATACAGCGTTCCAAAAAACAACGGTCTGAATAGTTATGGGCTCCATATGAAAACAGCTAAATCGTTGTCATTTGTTTTTCTCATTTTTTTATCGGGTTCATGCATAGTTAGTTAACATTTGCCCTTAACGACTATAGCCACCACTAAACTGTTCTCTTCCTTCTTGTTGTCAACCGGCTGCTAGTTTTGGAGAAAAAAAAATTAAGTAGGTAATTTCAGCGTATGTGTGATGCGACAAGCACTAAAATGTTATGTTATAGTATCAAATATAACCGGTGTGTTGTGTGTGTGCATGCAAGTATGTTTAAGATACACACAATTTACATTGATGAAACCAAAGCAATATTTTCTTGGCTGGAAGGAAAAAGGTTGCTCTGCAAATTTGCAGCGTGAAAATGAATAATATAAAATGACATTAATATATTGAATGGAATGATGACACGAATGCTGTAAATTTGACACGAGTTGTCATGAAGAAATGCAGCCGGTGTGCCTTTTCCCTTCTCAGTTTGCACAGACCAGTGAAGCAATAAAAAAAATGTGTCTGCTGCTATATTGTTATAAATGTACACTGTAGTAGTCCTAAAATGCTCATGTATTTTGATATATTATGGATTTAACTCTTAAGCTAGTACAGAGTATTACTACCATATGTGCACATGATATAATAATATTGATGACGATGACCATATGAACTTGACTGATGTCAATGAGATTTGCAAAGTCAGGAGAAAATATATTGTGATATTGCGAATGAACACAAAACTAGTACAGATTACATATATGTATAGTGTGATACCAGGGAACGTACCTATTCAATACATCGTTTCATCACGATCCCTCTCCCGGCCGACAACCGTTCCTTTCTTTCTTGGCTTGGCTTTTTGCTCTCTCTCGTGTAGCAGTGCAAACACAGGCTGAATCTCGAAATCAACTATCGTAACAATTTCATAAACTTATTATATAACAACTTGCGAGAGCTTGATTTTTTTTGTCCAGCTGTCACGTTTACGCGAATTGAACAAAACTATTAATTTCTTTTAGCTTGAAACTAAAAACTGCTGAGAAGAAACCGACAGGGGCAGATATATGAGACACAAGTTCTCATTCAATGTATTTACTTCATAGTGATTTCTGTTTTCACTTGAGAGGTTTAGTTATTCAGAGTGAAAACTGGAAAGGAGCGTGTACTGATGAAGAATCAGTTTATTTATGAGACACGCGCTCTGAGTTTCTTCACAAACACAGGTCACTCACTCCTTTCACCTCCTCGTCTTAGACATAATGCACGAGGAGTTGGGTACGGCTTTTGAATTTGTCTTGAAATTTGCCAGTGGATGTATCTAGTTGATGTAGGATTTGTTGTTGGCAGCACTTTCTTTTTTTTCACAAGTGACGGCTACGACAACACAGATTCTAGTAATGTGTTCGAAAAGAGGTATGCATACATTCCAAACTGCATTTTCACACCGTGCCCACGTACACACACACTGTCAGCAAGTACAAGTGCTGATTATGATGGAAGAGAAACATTTAAAGTCAAAATTTTTCATGTTGTTCTCGCCGTCCACAAAGACAAAACTGAATGAAGACAGCTCCTGTAACTGCAAGCGTCTTGGAGGACCAATACACTTGAGTCTGATTAAAAGCATGTGTATTCCAGAATTCGTTCCAATAACAAGTCCAGGGGGAGGAACAAAGTGGTGTAGCAATTTAGGTACATCTCTTGTCCCTTTGTTTGTCTGTCTATGTTTCGCTTCTATGTCAGTACAGAAGGGAAGAGTGGATCCTCCGGATGAGCGAAACCTGACTGCCTATTTTCGCCGGATGAACAACAAGATAGAAAATGCAAGAAGTAGTTTTTGTGTATGTACAATGTGTCGATGGCGATGATGATGGTACGGTGCGGCAAGAAACAGCAGACGATGGATTAAATGCAATAAGAAAAAAAAAAACTATACTCTCTTCGTCCCTCTCCGTTTCTCTAAAAAAAGTGCAATGTGACCCGTATGGAATGGAAATGGCAACTGAAGGGGAAAGCAGCAGTGGCTCACCAGCAGTATTACGCTATTGCATAAAAAGCATCAAGGAACGAGCAACGTTCGAAACACACATCCCGATCATCATCACACACACAAGAACTGGCTATACCATGAAACCACCTATATTCATTACCCTTAACAGCAAAAAAAAATATATGACGATATCGGAATACACACACCAGCTTTTTTTAATACAGCCAACTAGTCAAGTGGTTAGGTTTAAGTTTGCTCAGAATAATATCAGTAAGAAGAGAGAAAAAAATACGAAAAAAATGGTAGTAGTCTATAAGCTGGTTCGCCCATTTTTAGCGTTTGGTTCTGGTTCTGCCGTTGCTATTGTCCGTCTGCCTGGTTGTACGTACTATTCGTACGTATCAGACACACACATGTACACACAATACACACACGAACACACACTCGCACTATTTTACACACAAGCGGAATACCAGAACCAGGAGTGGAGAGGGAAGAATCTGCAAAACTATATGGAACTTGCAAAAAAAAAACTCTTTTTTGGCTTAGCTCAAAAAAAGAGTGAGTGTGAGAGGTCGGGTATTCTCTGCTGTGGTGGTGTGCAACTTGAGAGAACAAGAAGTGCGTACCTAATATTCTCCTTGTTGTGCACCACCACCACCACTAGAATCATTATCGTCATCGTCACGAAAAGAACTATGTAGTCGTGCCATAACACAGATACTGTATTTTTGATTGGAGTAGAACAGAATAAAATAGTTTCTATAGCAAAAAAATATGTAAAAAAGACTACGTAGCGCTAAATGTTCCATAGCATGACACACACACAAACATAAAAAAGTTAATAGAGAATTTTGTTGAAGAAACAAGAGATTTTTTTTCTAGTATAGGTCCCGTGAGGATTACGATATTGATGATACCTATGATATAACTTACAAAATATTCCTTTTTTTGCAAACTTTCATGGGTTCATGTTCATGAATATATACGAATATTTTTTTTGCGATTGTGTGTGCACAAGGTTTTTTGAAATTGCATATGTATCTTTAGTTCCCTTGTCCTTCTCACCCTCCTCCCTCTTTGGTCTCCTGCGTCAACAGACTTAAATATCCGACTTTATGGACGTTTCTGTGTTTCTCCATGGGTGTTTGGATACCCGACCCAACAAAACACAACCATTATTACTACTGACATGAAAGCGAAGAAATAGCATAATGAGCTGGAGTGAGTCGTAGCTGAAGCATTTGGAAACGGGGACACGAAAATTGTGCGAAATTATGTGTACGTTTATGTGTGAGAAGAATGTTTGTGTAAGCAAGCGAGAAACAGAAGTAGACGCACATTCACACACATCATTTTCATTCTGCGTCATATCGTTCGTTTGTATCATATGCATATAGAAATAGATACATAAAACATTTGTTGGCAACAGATTTTTTTTCTGGATTGTTGAGGTATATTACTGGATAATGGTTAAAGTTGAAGATGAAGTAATGCTCGTTTATTTGCATAATAGGTTTGCATGCAAATACACTTTTTCTCCTCTAATGAAGATAGTCACAAAAAAATATAATAATAAGCTTTTGATGAGAAGAAACTATTTTTTTATGGAACACACAAAAGTACTCGTTTGGATATTCTGTAGAAATAGTTGACAGGCAAAACCCAGCTTTTTTTTTGTATGACAGGCAAACAACAAAAGCAGATTTCCTTTTATTGCAATAAATTCTATTGCTGCTGTTGCTACTGATACAGAAACAGCGTATGATGCGTGTTCTCTTGATAAAGTACACATTTGCGTTTAGCTCAAGTCTGCTTGTGTTTGCATTCATGCATAAAACGTGTGTGTGCGAATACTTGGTACTCCAGTCAAGATGAATAGGGATTGGGATGGAGAATAGCTTGATTGTGAATGTTATAAACTGATAAGAAGTGTTTTTTTTGCATATCCTGCCAGTTGTCTGCTAAAAAAACATGCAACTTTTTTTTGTCCGTGACATGATAATGATGACTGATGATTTTTCACAATGATAGAATTATACCAGCTTCTACTTTATTTGTTATAATGATACATACGGATAGTTTGTGGGAGAAGGCGTTACGAAACATTTTCTCATTTCATTGTAATTTACCAGCTTTCTGGGGAACAACATGAAACTGATGATGTGGGCACACATACACGTTTTAGTTTTAACATCAAGAAAAGCAGATTGCAAAAACGGACATCGCAAAAAAAGCAGCAGGAAAACTGATAATAATGTATGTATTTATGCATTTCGCAGTCTTGCATTGATACGTGGATTTGCGTAAGTCAAGATACACAAGAGTGAACCGAGACAGAGTGGAGTGGAGTAATTGAAAGCTCCATAGAGAAGTTTTTTTGCAGAGATGACGATCGCTTGATGAGAAATCGCTATGCATCTGTGCGAATGTGTGTGAGTGTGTGTGTGCTTCAATGTGTGTACTGTGTACATACATATGTAAGCAATCATAAAACAAAATTACAGTCGTATGGAGCATGAAAAAGAAAAAAAAAACTTGATTCTCTTCTCTATTTGCACTGCAAAAATAGAGTAAAAAAATGAAAATGAAACAACGCCAAAAATCGTCTAATCGTTTCGTCCTTCCCATCTTAATTCGTTTTTCGCTTAAAGTAGTACTAACTGAAATAATAATCTAATCTGTGATCCTACGTCGATTATATAACACAGTAGTCGATACATCAACACATGTAAATTACCTAAGGTGCTGCCAATATGGCTTATTGTATGTATGTCTACCATCTTTTTGTTATATATATTTCCTACTATCAAAGCTATGCCTGCGTACCTCACTACCTTTTTGATTAACTCTGTTATAAATTTAGTACGCGTCTTTTTCCGTACTCGACGACTATAGACTCTACACGTAACTTCGTTTTCCTGCTAACGTACGCAAGCAGGAAGGATCTAAAAAACTTGTGTTAAGCCAGCAGCAAACCGCGACCTTTGTCGTGGTCTTTGCATTGCGTCCTGGATTTTGTACTCACCTAAAAAAAACCAGGCATCGAGATGGAAAGTCTATAGAGCTGTCGTTTGCGCCAAGTATTTTTACTTTCATTATAAATTCGCATAGCTCTCGCAAATCTTCAGTATAATTTGTGCTACAAAGATGAATTGAATAGAAAATTTCATAAACTATGTAACAGCTGCTTCATTTCCTTTGCCAAAGCGTGTTATCTCGATGTCTCTAGTAGTTGATATCATGCTACCCCTCCCCTCTGTTTGGCGCTTCTGTTTCCGCTTTCTTTCCACTTTACATTGCCACGACATTCTGCTTTAGTCTATACGTACACACAATACACACACTTCGCTCGCATTCAGCCAGGGACAGCACACACACTATACGCCTTTCTTATGACTTAACACACACATTTTTGTTTCGTAGTTTTGCCTTTATTTCTATCAATTTGCTGGTACAAACGCCTTCACCCACCTTACAAGCTTTTGCACAGTTATAGTAAGGTTTTGTGACGGGAATCTGAGTATGCGAATAGACAGTCTTATAGAGAAAGTACTTCCTCACATTCAAGTTAGTTGTTGAGAGTACTCAAAAACGTTTGCAGCCTTAAGTTACCAATTTCGTGTACGTTCTCTTTCATAGGATTTTTTCTTTGGGATGAGTACTTCAAGCGAAACGCATTTTCTTTCGTTTCCTTTACCNTTTCCTTTACCTAGAAGGTACGAAGGTAGACATATACAAAATACTTCAAAGAAGAAAGAACTCTCATGAAAGTCAGCACTGGCATATATGAGATTATTTGACATGGCTATGTGATATTAAGCATATCAGACAAATAAAGATTTATACAGTAAAAAAGAAAGAAAGCAAATTTCCACCTATAGACCTTTATTCTCTTTACTCCACATATTTTGGTGTACTCTTATCTTTAGGCATCTTTAGAGAACATTCCATTTTCAGCCAGCCTATCTCAATATTACATGTAGTGAGCACTGAGCACTATTTGAGATTTAGCTTTCAGAGTCTGTTTATATTTACACGGTTAAACCAATCATGATGAATTGATTATCAATCACTATCAGGCCAGGCATACTTAAAACGAAAAGAATATTTGTATATAGACTTTACTTTTGTGTTTAATATTTAAAGAAATATTCGGGTCGATATTGACACTGGAAAATACGTTCATACATAAATAATCCAATTACAATTTGTGCAAGCGGTGGTGCGTGTGGTTGCTGGCAGTTTGAGAATGAAAAAATGTAACGAGCATGAGTAACAAGGATATAGCTTTCCTAGTCAGATATCATAACCTTCGTATGTTAATTTGACAAACTATGACCACTAGTCAGACACATGCACTTGGGTACAGGAATGTCCGTTGAATCTACTGTTCTTCTATTTTTACTGATATGCACATCACAAAAGCCAAGTGGACAACTATGTCTTACTGTAGTCTTTGCAGTGCTAAGAAGAGAAGAGGCAGAAACCTTCATCATTGATTTTTCCCAAGGCACCACCGACTCAAAACAAAACAACAAGAAAGCAGTCGTAGTTTCAAGAGGAATATATGAAAAATGACAGACTGAACACAAATCCAAAATAATCGAACTATTTAATCAATTACACGTCGATAAAAACTGAGTTTGTAGTCGTATAACGGTAGTAAATTTGGACTTATTTTGTCCCTAGTCTGTAACCACATACCACATGTCTTCCGGGTGTGCCTTATTGTGTGTAGTACACACAACGACACACTTAAAACGTAGTACATTAAATATTCTCGACATCATCGACATTGTCTCCAAATAGAAAGCTTGTTTAGCTTTCGAAGAAAAGTAGGTTTTTTTCCAATTTCCATCTAAAAAATGCATAGCTAATACCAATGATTGCCTTTAACTGGACAAGTATTATACTCACGGTAACTAGAAGAAAGTAGACATTTTTTGCTGAAGTGTTTATTGCCCCCGTATAACCGCCGTACACTCGTTCGGTCTAACGAAATGAGAAAATTTAAGCGTACCTTGTAAAAAAGAAAGTTGCGTTTTTTTCTTTGCGTTGCTTACGTGAAGTTGGCCGACGCAGCGTACCTATCGACCTATTCCACAAAAGTCAAGTAGGGAAAACCCGGCAAATTATATGCAATAATCTGTCAAAGAGAACAATTTTGAAAGACTCTATGGCATCTCACAAACTATGAAAAAGCTCCTAGGTCTACACACTTATTTCGGCCATTGTTGTCTTTACTGTCATTTAAAAAAATGCCAATTGGTTGAATCATTTACATTATTTCATATTTTACAGGTTGTTGTTTTGATTAATCTTGTACTTCATAATATAGTAGATAATAGTGTGAGAATTGAGATCGTTGTTGGAAATTATATCAAAATATAATTAAGTATTGCTGTCGATTGAAAACATTTTCTGGCATACGTTGAGATAACTGAAACGTAGCTTCACATAAACATATTATTTTCATGTTGTTATATTTCAGTCCCCAGAGAGCCACGATAAAGTAGTTCGGACACGTTGGACAGTTGCATAAGCAGGGAAAAGTGAAAAGTATTCTTATGTACTAAGCAACAAACAAACTTTCTTTATACGACTCAAAGTACCAACCACTACCAATATTGCATTGGAGATTATGGAGACCCACATACACAAAGATTCCATGCTACAAACGAAAATATTGCCAAAAGTAATGCAATAAACTGGCAAAAATTACATTCTATTTTGTCAAATTCACAAGAAGAATTGACATAGAGAAACCCCATGTGAATTACATCCGATAAGGTCCAACAACTCGGTGCAGTAAGGGCAGCGGTGTTTGCAAAACAAGACATGACTAGATACCCAAACCATGTGATATATATAGATAATATAACTAGCTGTCGCAGGAACACCTTACGTAATACAACTTTCATATCTTATTTTTTGAAGAAGATTTGTTGCATTGTATATACTGCTGTGTTATTATTTGACAGTGTACATTTGCCAGTGAAAGTAAATTTTATGCTACGCTTTACCATTGAAAGCACTCCATTCACCATTGGGCAATGCTTGTAGACTGTTGGGTTTTCACGAGCTGAAATGTTACAAAAACCAGCTGCATTAGTTATTAAGCTATGTTGCATATTTGCATTTCATCTTCGCTGGCTTTTTTCCGCTTCGTTTGGTTAGATACTAATGCTGTTTTTGCGAAACACGTACCTTTTTACGCTCTCAAGTAGACGGCAATAGGAATATGAGATTACTCTTAAAACTACTGCATTGGCCAAAGAATTGCAATATTAGCAAAACCAGCAAGGGAACTGCACATTTGATCCGATTGAGTTAACGCGAATTGTCCCGCAGTTAATAATATTCTTGAATTTCATGATACAGCAGAAAGATAATGAAGCCCATGACAACAGTTCTACCAACCTGTTATTTCAAACAGCCATCTTGGAAGATCCAGACCTCCCATTAAAAATCCTCAGATCATAGAAAACAATGGTCTTTCTCTCTAAAATGTATATTACATAAAGGAAAATGTCGACTTCAAGATATACGTCGTTGTGTAGTTGGTTTCCCTGGCAGCGTGAGTCTCAGTAGCTCTGCTGATGATACAATAAGGTTGAGTCCGGTGCGTAACGTTCAAGTACCAAAAGCTTGCATACCACACAACGACGACGCGAACGAAAATGCCGAGAGGATGAAGGAGACTAAGAGGTTATTCTTGGTAGGTACACGCAACTCATGTAATCCTACGAAAAAAATTCGCAAAGCAGATTACCCTACAAGCACACACATCTACACACGCGTCTAACTTTTTTTTATTATTATGATCAAAGTACGTGTTTTCCATGATTTAGCGGGACGAAAAAAAGTTTAAATGGTTTATTCCTCTTCTTCATCGGTGTATTTCTATATAAAAGTTGTTTCATTATTGAGCATTGCGGTACGCATATGCTATCTGAGATTAGGTCTATGGTCTGTCCCTATGTCCGGATTTCCGGATTCCCAATCGCCTGTCCGACGATAACTGCCCAGCGTTTTGACCAATCGACTTCAAATTTGGCACAG
>JAAXOA010001580.1:0-15470 GCA_036561885.1 Salina celebensis
ACTGGAGAGAGATAGAGTCAATATAAGTTAGCTTTATTGTGTTCTCCAGTGAACTAGGTAAACACACACACAATTGGGCTGGAAAATAAACAAGTGTACAGATCTTGCACATAGTAGACACACGTTGTTTGATAACCTTGACAAGAATGCGATTTGACAAAAAAAAAGGTATGATAAAGATGTGTTCAAAAGACTAAACGAGCTTTGGCTTTTGTAGACGAAACCAAAATGAAGACGGTTTCGTGAGAAAAACAGCAAATTTGATGGAATAGGCAGTGTTGCAATAACCTTTTGAGATAATTTCTCACGGGGAAGTCTATACAAAAGTAAAGTTATATACAAATGTACTGGAGCAGCAGTACACAAGATGTTTTAATCTTAGAGTTTTTTTTCTTTAAAAGACGGGACTATGCAGAAATGTTTATCTTTTAATGAAAACGTACGTTTACTGTTTATTTTTTGACAGGTGTGTTCGTGATGTAATCAACATAAAAAGTGCCGATATGTATGTTTATAAGGAGTTAAGTGCGTTATCGACAAGTTTTTTGCAATAAGGTTGCCTTTAAGAGTGTCCGCGAAGAAGGATAGATACTAATAAAGTGATTTAGTCAAAATGGTGATGAGGTTTTAAAACTGGGAGTAATTCTTGATACGATGGAAGACACAGGAGGCTCGTTGGACGTTCCAAAAAGCCCTAAAAAGAGCTCATTCTCGCCGAAACGACTGAAAAAAGCATTGCTTCAAGGGAGTTCAAGGGATTTGCCTGGAACGAGTGGAGGTGGAGGGAATAATGAGTGCCTATCTTCACCAGCAAGCCCCAGTTTGTCAGGAAGACTGGGTCGGGTTAGTAGGCTGATTTCACGGTCTGATGCTAATCTTGCGAAGGTACATAAAAAATAAATAAAAAACTAAATGTTTTCATAGGCCAATTTACATGAGAAAAGACAATAGAGGGTTAAAAGCAGAAAAAAATTGGGGTTTGTTTTTCTATACAGAAGCGAACAAGACATGACTCGGGTGATTCTGAGGGAGGTTATGACGTTGGAGATCAAGAGAATGGAAGTCCGTCCCGAGGGATAATGGCCAGGGCTGCTGGATACGTCACTCACTTGAAGGTCAGGAGATGATATTATGACAGATTAGTTGGGAAGCAGATTGCTTCCTTTTTTTCAATTAATTACGAACGACATAGCCATACATATAAAACCAATCTAATTTATGTGGTCGTTTCGTTTAGTCTCGCCTTGGCCGACATAGAGACCGGTCGAAAAGTGGTGAACCTAGAGATCGGAGTAGCTCAGGCTCTGGCCCTCATGATATCCGCCCTCATCATCAGTCGCAACCGTTGTCCTGTTGTGCAAGCCGACGACAACAAGATGACTCGACAGACAGTTTTCAGGGAGTTACACCTGGTAAGATAAAAAGAACTACGAGCTGTAAATACCATTTAAAGGAAACAAACAGGGTAATAAAACAACATGGCAGATAGCTAGGCTCGTGTATATGGAGCATAGTTTTCCTGTAACATTTTTATGACAACTTTTCCTACAGCAAACAATATTTTGTTTGATCTTTGTTGTTTCGTGCTAAAAATAACGAGATTTTCCGTTTAGTTTCCTCCTGACAGGGTTTTTCCTACAGACCAAGACCGAAAACTGATTTATCCGCTCATACAAGATAATATGTTTACTTACATGTCTATATGTCCACCAAACTATTAGTATTATGACAAGACTATAGATTTATTCATTTTGTATAGCGAATCTGTTCTAATCAAAAAGCAATTTTCCCATGGGACAATATCGTACACGAATTGGACGCTGTTGTGTTTCACTCCCTCCACCTGTTACCAATTTCGCATGTTAAATTAACTGTGACACAAATTTGTACTCAACGATAAGCCAAACTTATTATTGCTGAAATACAAATATTATTAGAAAAACTCAGCGTGACAAACAGTTCGCAAAAATTGATGACTAAGTTACCTACATCCTGTCCAAAACCCAAATTGCAATAGAAGACGTTACACAAAACTTTTTTTTATCCTTATCATAAATCTACTCCACTACTCCGTAACAAGAAACAGTAAAGACAATCTATCGCCGTTTTCACTCCGAACACACGGACCTTCTTACACATTCCCTCCCGCATGTGATGACCAGAAAATGCAAGCCATACCGCTTCATTCCGAATCAGTGTTCTCCCGACCTTCTTCCAGAGTACACACATACCTCGTGTCTCACCATATTTTTGATGTCTTTAATGGATAATATTTCCTTTGAAAATATTCTATCCGTAAAAAATACATTCAAAATTGCATATCAAACGACTGACTACTAAAAAACCTGACTCAACATATCACACATCTTCGCAAAACGTCTTCACACGGTAAACTTGCTAGACAGGTTGCCTGGGTAGATTTTTTCCATACTGGAGAAGTTAAAAATTTTCTCATCAGTGCATTGTTTTTCTGTGAATATTATAAACACTTTTGTGATGATGATAAAGTTTTTTGTGTTACGTAACTAGTTTACAATGAAACAATAATTGGTTTTTATGAGTCAAGTGGATAATGTAGGAGAGAAACTTTGCTTGTTTCAAGTTGTCAGGTAGTTTCCAAGAGAAATATACGTTATATACATTTTTCTGGAGTATCGTCATAGTAACTGCACGTAAGTTTGAAAAAAAAGTAAAGCACATTTCCAAAATCGATAAGAAAACCCAGATGCCAAATCCCCACCCAAAAAAGTATCCACGCAAATGGTATTTTGCCAGATAATGTATACAGTGTCAGTAGTAAGTGCGTGTTACAAACCGATCGCCCAATGAATCTATTAGCGCATTGACATTTTCAAAGAGGAAAATTGGCAGTCCATAAAAAAAGAGTCGGCAAGGTCAGGAAAGTCAATGGAGAGGGTGAAAAAAATGTCAATATATAAAATAAAAGAGATTGTCTACAGATGACTGGATAAGAAGAATAGAAATCGATGAAAAAACACTGACCGTGATAATGGCAAAAGTCTTTCTTTTTTTGCTTATGGAGATAAGTTGGGAGTAGCTTAAAAAATCATTTATTCCTTGAGAGTAAAGCGTGACAGTCATTTGAAAACTTTTTTTTTTGATGTCTCACATCAAAAACACTCGTGGAAAGGAAGAAAATTGCATTTTATATGGTTTTGTTGGTTGCATACTCTCATATCCCCCCTAAGGTTTCTTGGCCAAAAAGGATTTAATGGAAAAAGAGGAGAAAGTGAGTGGATGTGAAAGCTGAAACTATTATTTGAATGGTACTTTCACCGTACACACAAATAAAGTGTTCTTGCATGTCTGCACAATTTTTCTGAGTGGTCGTGAGGAAATGGAGGGGTGTTTAGAAATAAAAAGGAAGAAAAAAAAACATATATAGAAAATAAATAGAAAGAAGAATTAGATTTTTAGTTAGGCTTCCTCCCTTTAATGAAACACCAATATTTATTTAGAGTAGGATTTTATTTCCAGCGAATTCAGATCTACTGCGTTTGAATGACTTGAAGGGAAAGTTGTGAAATGGAATAGATATGCTCTGCTTATTCTCTCGGGATTATTCAGGGAAATAGTATCGAGGAGAAAAAAGTAGAACTTACCAGTTTCGCAACCACAATCCCACGTAGCGTGCAAAAAATTAGCATTTTTGTTTATTCAATCTATACTCATGACTAGTTCTGCAAAAATATAAAAGATAGATTGAAAAGGTCAAAGCGAAATTGGGAGATGATCTCCACCGAATACTGATTCAGTGCAGATCTCATTTCAAATCCATTTCGATGGAAGGCTTGTCACAATAGATTATTTTTGGAGCTATTTGGAAGTAAGTTGATAGCGCTTTTGACGTAAATCATTTCTGCACTCGGGTTTGCCCTTAATTATCAACCAAATAGGGTTGCAAAAAGTTCTAAATGTAACAGTAAAAGCTCTGTAGATTTTATGTTTTAGTTTAATGATAGCCGAAAGGAAACTAAAGATGGAATAACTGCCAAAAAAATATATTCAGTTGTGAGATAGCGAATAAGAAAGACGGAGTCGTCTTTTGTTGTACAAGTCATTGCAAGTTGTTGCACAACAAGACAAAAGAATGTTTTGTACTGACTTCGTGTTGATATTGCCAAAAGGGAAATGAAGAGATAACATAGTCATGCGACTGAATAGTTTACTAGATCTGATTACTTTGTAATTCAGAAATTGCTCAGAACATTCGGGAAAATGTTTCGCATCGGTTCAACTATTGCGAAAACAAGAAAAAATCAACCATGTTTTTACAAGAATCCTATGAATATTACAAGTGTTTTTTTTCGCAAGTACGTCGGTATCATTTGAAATTTTTTATGAATGTTGTATAAAAAACGATAACGCAGTTATTTTTCTCCATCCACCTGACACAAAATGCCCCTATAAAACAAACAGCAGAATCCGGATATTTTACCCGAAAAAAAGATCTTGGAAAGGAAACGGGAGAAAAAAACTTAAAAAGAATACATTTTCCTTAGAGAATTTCCGTTTATTCGCCCGGATGAATAACTCAAACAATAAAAACCCATTGAGAAACGTATTCGGGTAGTAAAACTGCCAAAAAGAATTTCAAATGGAATGCTCTACCCATCAGGAAACGGTTTTTTTATGTGGAGGAAACTTGTTCGCCCTTCACTGTGAAACGTAGTTTTCCTTAGGTTATATAAGCCATCACGGCTATTTCCGTCATATTCCTGTCAAGAAAAATATCGACAGGAAAATAAAACACTAAAAATAAGCTGATATACGAGAAGCTATTATAGATTTTTTTAAACAACTCCATATGTGCTTCAGAGCGACTGCCAAACTAGAATATGATGCACCTGTCTTTCATGAAATTGCAAGGGGAAAACCGAGACACATCAGAGTACTTTTGAGCAAGACAAATTGTTAAGTTGACTGACTTATCTTTGTAGTATGAGCTGTTTTGTAAGAGCACTCTACATGCATTTTTATAGGAAAATTATGTTGTACAAAAAGCTACAAACTTTTATTTTCAATGAAACAAATTTTGAAGTAGGAGGCCAGTGTGTGGTAACTCTTCCGGAAACGATGTTTTCTAAAAAAGACTCTTGACTTTTAAGTGAGACCCTCCTCATCATCATCCTTTTCTCCTTCCATATCCTCACGTAGTTTTTTTGTGAGAGAATCGTTTTTACAAACTTTTTTTCTTCCTTCGTGCTTCCAAATGATGTTTCTCTTGGGAAACATGTCTACATCCTAGCCTCATATAACAGTGGAGAAAACCTAACTAGTTTTAAATTTTAAATGTGTCAATTACGCTATAGATCAATTTTCACCCGAGAACTACATACCTATATCTCAGTTTTATAGAACATCTTGGGGTTTTCATTTTCAAGTATAAAAAGTGATCACAATTTCCGCTGCTTTGAAGAAGAAATCTTCACCATTTGTATTGATTCAATGAAAAAGTTTTAACGATTTTGAGACGGAAAAGAACCAGCAAAATATATTGCAAGTTGTGAACACACTTGTGCAAACAAAAGTTGATTGTTGTAGTACAGAACAAACAAAAAAATGATTTCACACTAGCAGACATTTTTCATACTCCACACTTGCGAATTACACTTCACTAAACAAAGTGTGTTGAAATGTACAAACTTTGTTTTTAGGACTTGCTGAAGCACTGTTGAAATTTACTTTTATACAAATTGTACTTCAGTTGAACAAAGAGAAACATTTTTATATGGTACTAGGTACTAGAAAAAACGGTAAAAATTGAACAACATGGGAGGTAAGTAAGTCCTAAGTAGGCTGTCATATTAGATCATTTTAAAAACAAAACAAAGTTTTCTACCTGAACGGGCAGTAGAAAACAATGGCTAGGTAGTTAGTTATTTTCAGTGAATAAAAAAGTTTGTTGGAGTGAGTATAAGCCTATTATCTAAAGAGTTTTTGCTTACACCCAAAGAAAATCCGCTTTTTCCAGTCATGAGAGAATTTTGTTGGCACAGTTTTTTGCGAGGATTTCATAAGAACCAGGTGAACCGAAAGAGTATAGGTTTCGTGGGAATAAAAGGCGAGTTTTTGAGATGTCTATTCAAACGAAAAAAGAAATATTTTAATCCCAGGATTGACATTTTTTCTGTTGAAGACGAAAGAAAAAATGTAATTTTGGCAAGACTCGTAAGGTTGAAGAAAGGGAACAAACAATGAACAATGTAGACGAAAATATGTGTGAAAAACGGTGGATCAATAATGAGGATGTGTTTGGCACGTACCAAAAAGATGTAGTCATTATATAGGAAAATCTAATGAAGCCACTAGCTTAAATTCATTACTGAAATTCTTAACTCAATTAAGAAGTGAGCTGAACAAAGACTGGAAAGTGAATAAAGTATGTCTTTATATGAATTTGTAGGCACATCAACGAGAACACCGTCCATTTCGACTCGCCACGAAGATCCGCAATCGTCCGCATCTCAGCCTGACACTGACCGGCCTCCGTCAACATCCGGCCAGTCGACGATAGACGCGTCGATTTCTGTGAATGTGAGCGTTTCCACATACACTAACACTCCTACCCATTCTCCAGAGAACTTGCATGATAACTCTCAGGCATTTCTTTCTCACCAGCAGCAACAGCAGCAGCAGTCGCAGAAAGAAAAGCCTCAAGCTGAAGAAGCCAAGTTGGACGCAATGATCTCACCCTTTCCATTCCATACTCTCAACGTTCATCTCCTCCGGGGAAGGAATCTTGTCGCGAAAGATGCATGTGGTAAGTAACACTTATTTTGAGTCCATGCGTAAGCAAGTCATTTCCTGTCTGTTTTGCATACATTTTGATTTATTTTGGAACACTCTTCAGGGAGCAGTGATCCGTACGTCAAAGTTAAAATAGGAGATAAGCTTCACTACAAGAGCAAAACGATTTACAGAGACTTAAATCCGATATGGGATGAATCGTTTGTTCTGCCGATTAGCGATCTTTCCCAAACAATTGTATTCAAGGTACGAAATTGCACTTCCATAAAAATTGTTATGCGCAATTTGATGCTTTTATGCTACATTTAACCTGATTTTCTCCGCTCAAATTTGCATAGGTCTTCGATTATGACTGGGGCTTCCAAGATGACTTTATGGGAATGACAACTTTAGAACCAAGCCGCCTCCCCCCAAATAAAGCAACCGAGATGGCACTAGCTCTCACGGAGACGAACTCAACCGGAGCGGACTCAATGGGGGAGATTTATATAACTGTAACGTTAGTGCCTAGGACAATTGAGGAAAAAGATATTGTGAGTGTGTAGCTAATCTTGTAATTTAATTGCATTTGTTTTTGTTCTCATACTGAAAAATAAGACCAGTTTTCATTTACTAATCTAAAAACCTAAACAAAACACATCCAGTACATAAGCAGTTTCGAGAACCGACCATGCGACTCTCCTCGACATGGACAAGGGAAAAGAGTGAGACGTTTTGTTTGTAAAGTTTCAATTTTAAAAATAACGTAAATCTCAATTTTTGTGCATTGCATGCACGTAGAGAGAATGTTTTTTGTATAAAAAAAACACAATTCGTAGAATTTTTTGTACAGAAAGAGTAGAGTCGGATATTCGGTGGTAATGTAGAGGTTTACTGGTAGCATGTAGACATTTTGGTAAGCAGCCTAGGAGTAAGCATAATTGAATAACAATTTGGTTGTTTTGTGTTGTATACAGTGGTTCAGTGGCGACTCTCATGGAGGTAAACTACAAGACCAGAGGAAAATGAAGTCCCAAGTGTGGAGCAGCGTCCTAACAGTCCTACTGCTAGAGGCCAAGAACTTATCCCCTGGCGATGAAAAAGTTTATATGGATGCGTTTGTGAAATTCCGAATGGGCAACCAGAAATACAAAACCCGAACTCTTTCTCGAACCACGTATCCCAAGTGGGTGGAACAGTTTGACTTTTATATTTACGAAGGCCAACCTCAAATACTGGAAGTACAAGTGTATGATGAGTCGTTCAGCAGAGATTACATTGGAAGGTGTGCGATTGACATAGGGCTCCTAGAGAAAGAGCAAACTCACCAGAAAACTTTCCAGTTGCAGGAGAGCCCAGGAGAGATTTCAATGTTACTTACGGTGTCGGGTACGTCTGGTGGTGAAAATAGTTCAGATCTTGCTGTTTTCTCCATGAATGAAGAGGAAGAAAAGGAGATGAAAAATAAGTTTGTAAGTTGGAGTGTAATTTGTATGCAAATTGTTTTAATTTTGGGCTTATGATGAAGACTTAACGATCTGTACGCCAGGCGCTGTCCCAATCCCTGAGAAGCATAAAAGACGTTGGACAATTGACGGTGAAAGTGTTTGAAGCTCAAGGCCTAGCTGCGGCAGATATTGGAGGAAAGTCTGATCCGTTTTGTGTGCTTGAACTTGTAAATGCAAGGCTTCAGGTAATGAACAGTCAAAAAAAGAAGTTTAGAATAGAAAGCAAGCTTTTTTGTTGTTGTAAAAGTTGCTTCAAAAGCTATTTGATTTATACTTCCCTTTTAGACTCAGACGGAGTATAGAACCTTGAACCCCGTTTGGAACAAAGTTTTTACGTTTGAAGTTCGTGATATAACGTCTGTCTTGGAAATGACGGTATACGACGAGGATAAAAACCACAAACAAGAGTTTCTCGGGAAGCTGGACATTCCACTTTGGAAAATAAAAAATAAAGAGAAAAAGTGGTACATGCTCAAAGATCAAAAGTTGCTACACTCTGCCAAAGGGAATAACGCGCAAATTTTACTCGAGCTGGAGTTGATTTGGAATCCGGTGAGATTTTAGCTCATTTACAGTGGGACACATTTTTTTGCAGTTTTCCACAAAGTTGTGGTCTTGGAATAAATTTGTTTATTACTGTCTAGGTCCGTGCTGGAATTCGAGTTATGGACCCACCAGAAATAAAGTTCCTACAACCAGACCAACGCTTAAAACGGGAAACATTTCTGCTGAATATCGACAGGCTTAGGAAAATCGCAGCTAATGTTTATGACATTGCACAGTTCGCAGAGTAAGTGGGAGCTCAATCTTGGCTACTCATCATGAGTAAGTTGTAGTATAAAAACAAATTAAATCTTAATTTGTGTTCCACACAGGAGCTGTTTGGTGTGGGAGTACCCACTTCGAAGCATCATAGCTTTGATCCTGTATGAAGTGATTTGCTACACATTCCAGCCGTGGATGATACCTTTGTTCCTTATGCTACTCATACTAAAGCAGTGGATTGTAAGCTGCAGTAATAAATAATTCTAAATAATAATTGCTCAAATGGATATAAATTATTAATGGAGGCACTCCCTGTCATTAGGTATGCTCGTTGACAGGCACTCCGCTCCTTGACGAGCCGGATGACGACGACGTAATGGCTACAATGGACGATGAAGACGAGGACAAAGAGGAAGACGAGAAGAAACTGAGCCTCCGCCAAAAGTTGCAAGCTGTTCAAGACGCTACACAAACGGTACAGAATGCACTGGGAGATATCGCTTCTATTTGTGAGAGTACTAGAAAGTACGTATTTAAAGATGTCGTAAACGATAAAAGGATTTAAAATAATGATTGGATTTACACCCTTAATACTATTTCGTTTTTTAATAGCATGTTCCGAATGGCTGTGCCGTTTATATCGTGGCTTGTAGTTCTCGCACTTTTCATTGTAACGGTACTTCTCTACTACATACCGTTAAGGTATTTAGCGATGGCTTGGGAGATTTCATAAATTCTTTAGACCTATTCTACGCCCAAATGTTGTACCAACAAACGAAGTGTATAATGTGTTACTACGCGTTCCCGATAACCCACAGCTTGTAAGAACGACATGAAATTGATCGCACATAAATTTGCCTATAAAAATGGATGGAAACTAATTTTGCGTCTTTATTTTATTTTATAGGTACAGTATCGCCCTATGAGAATAGTCGCCCCGTCGGAATCCCAAGCTCGCAACCGCAGCCCACCCGCAACTGGTTCCAGAGGTCAAGATCGTGAACAACCAGGCCCTAAAACCAAAAAGAAATATAAATTTTGGTAACAACCGCACAACATCCATTTGCTGTTCAATCTCTGAAATTAACAAAATCTCAGTGTAATTTTCATTACCAAAACAAAAACTGATTGTTCTCTATTTTAAAATGCTTCCAAAACTGCTAGTTAAATTTGGACACAGAAAAATAGCTTGTTGAAGAAAAAAACAAACAATTTGTTTTACTGGCCATATCAGTTACAGTTACACATAAAAAACCATGTTTGACATTACACAGAGAGAAAATCCAAGACACTTTTGTTAACTACACACCAAAGCCGTGTTTCAAATTGAGAAATTGATAGGAATCAAACAAAAAACAATTGATGAAAATAATATGCGTACAATATTTGTACAATCATGTTTATCATACGTACAAACCAAAACTGATTATGAACATTAAGAAATTTACAAACCACTTTCTCTGCTTATATGTGTATACCTCCCTTTCACGCAATTGTACCTATATCACACACATTTCCTTTTTCGTTCGTGCAGGCACAGAACAAAACAACATTATACTGTTTAATAACTTTTTTGCCTGGACAGTTTTATATTTGTCCAAGGATGTAATCTTACGAAACAAACTTACTTATAATCTTGATAGTTTTAAAGAAATATGCCAAAAATGAACCGTTATATAAAAAAAAATTGTATCGAGCTAAGAACGTTAAGACAGAAACATGTTGAGATTTTTTATATTTAAACAATTTACTACATCTACAAACTCCATTCCGTGTGAGAAACATGATTGCTTCAAAAGTATACAATACGTCAGTGTTTTTTGTATCAAAAAGAGTCTATGCGAATTTGGTGCTTCTGAGTGAGTGCATTATCTGAACTATTCCGTTTTTCTTTGTGATGATGATAAATCTTGTTTCAAAAGTGCGTTTATATGAAAAAGTTGTTTGCACATGAGCAAAAAGAAACTCATAATATTATTATAGAGTAAACAATTGTAACTTGCAACGTTATTTCGGATAGGTGACAAAAAATATATATTAATTTATATTTGTGATATTTACATTTATAACACAAGACGTGTAGTGTTCGGGAAAAGAAACAAAGAAAAAGTTTCGAACTGGTACACCATGTTTTCGATTTATTTTTAATTAAGAAAGAGATTAAAACACACAGTACTGTAGATATAAAGATGTGAATGATCGTTGTACGTAACTGGACGAGTTTTGAAAAATAAAGACGAATAAAATACGTTGTTGTTGAACTGTTTTAAAGAAAATATTACAGGTTTTTGTTTTCCTCTTTATGCAAAAGATAACTTTGTAACAAAAGATAAGTTTTATAATCAACATTGTCCAGTGCATCGATCCCCAGCGTGTCATGTGTCATCGCAAATTTTTGTTATCAGCAAGCATACTTTGACCTACTAACAAATCTGGACCAAATTCTCAGGGTACCCCAAAATTTTATCTCTGCGATCTATGCATCCAGTAGTCAATGAATTCTTTGACCATGGATGATTACTGATTACATGTTGTGAAGAAAAACACAAAAGCACAGTTTTGTTTCTATTTGGGAGGAGTAGTATTATTCAATTACGCATAATGATACGTACAATAAAAATGTGACATTATGAAAGGTGCATTGAGGTCTCGTGTTTTTTATATGACAGTAAGCGTCATCAAGTTACATACTTGATAATCTGTAAACATCAACAAACACATGCCAGATTCATTTTGTCCAGAGTGTGACGATAGACTCCAAAAATCAAGATACCATCGTATGATTCATTACGTTACTACAGCTCCAAGGCAAAGTAAAGAATGCGTAGGCTGCATAATACACGAGAACAAGCAAAATATTCTATTCAAGAGATCGTAGCTGATATCTTTATGGTCACGTTGAATGTCTCTGTCGTTCTATAAAACGTGGCTGTTTGCAAGACAGCTATGGATATACAATAGCCACATTTATACAGACGGTTAGTATATTTTATCCAGTCAGAAAACATGAATTACAATTTTTCACATGAATAGCAGCTCTCTCACATTAGCAGTCATCCGACCCACACTCCAGTTCATTATAAAAATTTAGTAATATGATAACACTACATAACTCATAGTCAACTTTATACCTAATGCGTTGCAGGAAAATCTAGTGTTTGACTGAAATAAATAATGTTCACACTCTCGTCATCAGTTTATCAAGCAGTTTTGCTTAACCTTAAAAATTGATTATTTAAATATACAATTTAGTAATAAAAAGGCCATGTGAACAATTAAAAACCTTGTAGGACCATTTGCACATCGACAGTCGAGGATCTCACGCTAGTAATAAATTACAGCCGAAAAAGACGAAAAAGTACATCGATTGATTTTCAAAATGTGCTCAAAAACAATATCTAGTAACACTCCTAATCTCTTTAACTGCTTACTCACAAGCTGCTAACTTGAAGACTTCGGCTTCTGCAGAAGGTAACTCTCATTAACATTTATAGTTTTTAACAAATAACTAATTCAAATGCTAATTTCTTGCTAAAATTTGCCAGATGGAGCAATTGAATGTGAACAAGCTACAGACTTTTTATCAGAGCTAATTTTGAAATTCCTTGAGAAGTTAAGGTCGCACATGGCGACAGGAATTCCAGATCTGAATATCCCTCCATTGGACCCATTAGCTGTAAGTTTGAAGTTTTGTGCATAAAACATTCTTCAATCCGGAAATGCATCAAGTTTTTCATTGACATTTTTATGTCCAGGTACCTGATGAAACGTTTACAATTAAGCAGAAATATGAATATGACTTAAAAGGTGGAATATCGTAAGTAAAACTGACTAATATTTTATATAACCAATCGTTAACATTTCAAACTTGAGCTAATACTTTTCTATTTTGGATATTTTATAGCAAGTCCAAACTACTTAACCTTCATACGTTCAATGTCACAAGTATAAGCTCAAGCCTGCTTCATATGCAAGCAAATGTCAGCATTTTTATTCCTTCTTTAACGCTCCGAGGTAAAAACCAATCAATAGCTGGTGATTAATATATCAAAAAGAAAATTGCCTCTGATCTCAATATTCAAATAGGTATCTACAACCTGAAAGGCAATGCGCTTCAGTTTGTTCCAGTCCGGGGTTCAGGGCCGTACACCATCCAGCCATCCGCAATTTCTGTTAAAATACCTCACAACAATGAAGCTCCAAGACAAACACATGCAAGTAAAATCCATGGACTTTGCTCTCTCAATGGGCTCTATCCATGCGAAATTTGATGGGCTCTTTGGTGGTGGGACAATCGGAAACTTGGCAAATTCGCTGATGAACAGGTTCGGTCTGCAAATCTTCAAAATTGTCGAGCCCAAGATTCATAACCAGATACGGGATGACCTTATCAAAGAAATTAATCAATTGTTGAAGGTACGTAGGTTAAAACCTCGTAAAAGTCGATTGCTTTCTAAAAACAAAATAAAATAATAGATTTTTTCTTTCCACAGGACATCCCAATTGCCGATTTGTTAGGATTCTTTCAATNATTGCTTTCTAAAAACAAAATAAAATAATAGATTTTTTCTTTCCACAGGACATCCCAATCGCCGATTTGTTAGGATTCTTTCAATCTCGCTACTGCTGATCTGCCATGAGCAGAATACAAAAACACATCGATATATTTTTATGCAAGTTTTTATCATAAATATCATTTCGTTTTTTTTTACTCGAAATAAAGATTTTTTCTACCCCCACATGAAAAAAAGACTACGATCATCCCACAAGGCATCAGATTTTTTTTGCAAATTTTTTTTCTCTTTAAAATAATTCCAAAATCTCGTGCAAAATCTCAATAAAGAGGTTGTAAATATGTGCACTTTTCACACGAAAAATATTATCCACCGATTACGAACAAAAAAATGTTTTGTTTTCGCTCTCCCATAAACCATTCGTCGACATTCCCTCAAGCCAGGTGAACATGTCCAGCAAACATTGTACATCATGCAAAAAGTAAATAATTAACATCATCCAAATAAGGAACGCGCTGATGATAGGTTACACAAAACACTAATTTTCACCCCTGGACAGGAGGATGGACGGATTTTTATGAAGATTTCTTGTTGTTTTACGTAATCCTCAACAATTTTTGCACAAAACTTTCCCCTCTGAGTTTCATTGGAGGCAGATTGCCAAAACTTAACACACCCTGGTGAGTGAAACTTGAGATAATTGTTGAAAAAATAGATAAAAATCTTTGAGATTACAAGACACAGAGAGACGCGTGTGTATGTCATGATCGTTTATGTGATTTGTTAGATCCATCATTCAATTACTTGCCGGGAGTATTCATTTTCAGATGACTTTTATGTGCACATTATATGAATAACGATTATTGCCAGGGAGACCATTTTTTAACTATTGCTTCTATTTCCACAAGTTTTCTCTTTGGGTGGCAGTAGAAAAAGGCGGCTACTTTATAGAAAATAGTTATCTTATAATCAATCTCTGACCTCTTCAAATTTCGTATTTTGAGCCATTTAAAAAACCAGATTTTTTATTATTATAGGGCAAACATTTTCCCATTTTCCTCCTAAACAATATTCCAAAAAATGACTTTATTACGTTTACCTCATAAACCATTGACGCATTTACAATTAAACTCCCTACTCACTTGTTTGCTTCAATTAAAAAAATATGTTATACAACTTCTTCAACCAAAGATTTCTCCTAAAGTTATGAAACACATTCCATTAATGAAAAGGTATTTGTTCTAGAGATATTTTTTTTCATACCCGCATACAAAAAACATAACTTGGCTCCAAAAATGGCTACCATGAAGGTCAAATCGATTCGCAGGATTCGTCTGAAGAAAATACATATAAAACTCCGAAATAGCAAAGAGTAATCTTCTAATTTTTTTTCAAATGCTCATCATCTTTTGTAGAAATATACAAACACATTAAAAATATACACATCTATATATTATGTTTTAAGACAACCAACGCTAAACACCATTAAAGAAAGAACCACTCCTAAAAACAACACCACCACCGCCTATTGCAAAAAAAAACTGCACAGTCCATGACATTCAAGAGTTAAAGGAGCATCACTGGTCAGTACGTTGAAAGCGGTTGGACAGTGAACATCTCGAGAAAAGTTTTAAAAAGTTAAGAAATTGTTTTGGATTTAATAATTGGTGATTTTCCTTTGGATATTTTTGCAAGGATGCCTGTTCAAATGGGTGAGGAAAATTTTTCTATAAAATTTAATAAGAAATTTGTTTATAACAAAAAGATAAATTGGTAGCTGTAATTGGATAGAAAAAAATGTAAACAAAATATAAATCAAGACATGCTGTGGAAGTAATTGTCTACAAAAGGATTTTGTCACATTATCAAATAAACCAGGTTGTTATCGTCACAATAACAGTGAATTGATAGTATGTACGGTGACAAACCAGGT
>JAAXOA010001581.1:0-15467 GCA_036561885.1 Salina celebensis
CTCGATTATTACCTTTCGTCAGAGAGATTCGACATCATTTTTTGAACTGGTTTCGGTTATAAGGGGGAAATATTCTAGAAGAATTGATCCAACTTTTGTATAATCTTTAAAAATTTGTCTAAATGCCCCACAAAGTACTTCGTCTTTCCACGGTGACGAGTTCATATGGAGAAAAAAATCTCCACCGTATCCCATGAGACGTTTCAAAATTTTAAGAAAATCTTCAGGATTGGAACTAGCCACAACACCAAGGTTCAGAATTAGGGCTTTTATACATTGACTTGCGGTTGGTGGGTTGATGCGCTGAGACTCATCCATTACATCGAGCATAAAATTTACAGTGTCTAAATTTGTACCTACCTTGAATCCATGAACAAGTGGGCAGTTACCATTCGAATTACGAGCGGTAAGGTCTACTCCCTCCGTAATTAATAACTTTTGGATATCAAATGCATCGCTGGTTTGTCGCTGCAGTGCAATATGAAGCGCGTTGTTTTTATTTTCATCCAAATGATTAATTATAGTTCTGATGTATGGTAAGGTAAGTAAGTATTGAAATACGTAATCTTGACTGTATTTGGCAGCAACATGCAACACGGTTTCTTGCCGAATGTTCAAAGTGTTTAGAAGCGAGTCTTTATACTGAAGCAACAGGTCAATGCAGCTTAAACTTCTTTGATGCCGTATTGCTTTAAATAAAAGGTTCTCTCCCTCGTTATCGACATCCACAATGCTAAGCTTATTGTCAATAAAAAGACGTATCAAACTGTCATTGATATCCATGCTTTCCAGTGCCAAGTGCAAAGGTGTTTTCCTTTGGCAATTAGGAAACGAGAAGTGTATAAACTCTGTGTTGTTGCCAAATATGTATTTTCGATTGATAAGTATTTTAACAAGTTCGGTAAAATCATTCAAACTCATTGTCTGTTTGTTTAATGATCTGCAGAGAGGTTTGTGCAGCAATGAATCACTGTTGTATGTGACATCATTGATATCCTTAGTGATCTCCAATAAAAGTTTTAGGATTGTAAGGTGCACCCGCGGTTGCAATATTGGTGTGCTGTTATCCTTGCTAAACTTTACTTGCAACAATTTTGGACACTTACGAAATAAATAGCGAATTAGTTGAACCTTATCCTTCAATATCTGCGTGTCTTTGCATTGAATCGTGTCTCGAACACAAATATGCAGCAGATAGTATTCATGCCATGGGGCTTCCTCTGAACCCCTGAAAAATTTCTCAACTATTCCATACTTACCTTCCTGTACAGCTATTTGAATTATTGAACTGCGAAGCTTAAAGCTTGTTAGAAACCCTGAAATTGGCTGATAAATGTTTATCGGTGTAGTTTGAAGACTATCTTCAATTGTTTTCCAAGCCAGATGAAAATGCTGTTCTGACAAGTATTTGGTGGAGGCGAATATAAGGTTCGAAATTGCATCTAAATCGTCCTTTCTGAAGTCCCTCATAGTTGCAAGTAGGTAACGAATGATGCCGAACGACTCAAAAATATAATATAGGTCATATGACACGCTTGCATTCATAATGGCCCAAAGCGTGTTTCTATCTGTATCTGCTTTGGGACTTCTACTTCGATGTAGAACACCATTGGTTTTCAAAAGTGCATTTAGAAAGTACATTAACATATGATTTTTGAACCTGCATACTTTAATGCGCTCTGATTCGCCGGGGAAGCTAATCATAGGTTCGCTGCGAACTTCGGTAGCAAATATATCCGAAAATATGTATTCAATGAGTTTTGCTTTATTGAATCTCATATCACTCAGGTTATCAATTGGTTGAAGTATGTACACCATGAGTTTAGCAAACCAATAATAGGCAAAGGATCGATGCATGAACTCGACACCATAAGAACCTTGTTTGCACAAGCCAATCCTTTGGAAACAACCTTTTTTTGCTTCAGAAAGTACAAAGTCATTTAATATATTGCTCCCGTTAGGAACAAGCTCATTTACTGCAAGCAGCATCAGGTCTTGCGAAACATCTGTGTCGAGATCGTACATGAGCTCTTGAACTATTACCTCTGACTTCTGCTTCATGAACGTCTCGTACACGTCTGCTATGGAAGAACCAACATTCTCCACGCAGATATTCCTATCTGTTGTATGCCCCTTGTTGGAACACAATTCGTCATACTGAGGCTTACAAATTTCAGCCATAAGATTGCATAACAAAGCAATCCCAGCCACTTCAAGGTACTTATCTAAAATGGTTGTGTGGAAATCGTGTATGCATTTCTCTGCAAACTTTTGGGCTAAATCGCTAACATGATTTATGGAACCTTGGGACCAAAACTCTAGTAAATACTGAACTTGCTCCTCATTGCTAAATGGTTTAAGTCTATACGGTAACGTACCAAGCTTAAGGGCTATGTTTAAAGTGCTGTCTGATCTAGTGGTAGTTAGTAGCTTTATCCTATCCGTACTAGTAAACAATTTTAAATACGGAACGTTTGCTTCAATCAGGTCTATAGATACCTCGTCCATACCATCTATAACAACATGTATCATGTCTAAACCCAAGTCAATCCTGTCACATATAAGTTTGTTTTTAATTGGGCAAGAGACTTTACACTGTTTCTTCAGTTTGTCCCGTATAAGCTCAATTAGGTCTTCTTTATTCTTTATGCTTGCAGCGGACAATCGGTGAGTAATATCTGCAAATTCTGCTACAATGGCCAACTTATTCTTGTTTTGCAGCTCAGTAACGAGCTTTTTCAGAAGCTTGGTCTTTCCAACGCCAGATATGTCTGATATGCACACGCAAGTGGTGTACTCGTCGTCAACAAACTTCTTCAATAACTCGTCTTCAGACATTTCATCCTGTGCATTCTGTATTAACTTGGCACGGAGTGATTCCGTACTGCCGTAAGAATGTAACCAATAAAACTCTGATTCCTTGTATTCAATAAAATGACAGTTGATACCTGTCTGTTTTGCATAAATACGAATGTGTTCTTTGTGATGCACGCAAGACAAGATAATGTATTGTTGCCCAATTCTTTCAACAACTCCTTTAAAAACCTTAGAATCGCCCGTTTGACTCGAAGGAAGCAATAGATTGGTAAGATTGTGACGCTGGATTCCACTGAAAATATAAATGTCGTCACTCGTGTCTGTGAAAATCTTATTGCTGATCTTACGGTTTTGAAGTAATTTTCTTTTCTTATAGTACGAAGTATCCTCCTCGTATACGCGTGCAGCTTCGTGAGGTTGAAGCCAGAAGTCCGTTCTCAAAGATGAGGCGACGAGAGATGACAGGTTAGACTTATACTTTTCCGGCATATCATCGATAAAAACTGATATTGGAACTTCCGAATTCTTCCACGGGATAGAGCGCTTTAAGAAGTCGGTTTGTGCTTTTTCCAAAACAGATGGGTGTGTGAGGATATCAGCGGAGGCGGTCTGTCCTGTCTGAATAAGAGCAAGCAGAAGACTCCAGTACCCATTTGTCTTAATCGTCATCAGATTCAGCATCTCATATATTCTTGCAGATTCTGTTGGATGTTGTTTCTGTGTCAAAGAGTCATAATATAATAGAAGTTACTGCGGAATAGGATAAATTTTACTATTCTCCCAAGGAAATTAGACGTAGCAAGCATCTCGAATTGGCTCGAGTCAAGATTTTGAATAACAAAATTAGCAACTAGAATATTAGGAATTTAGACTTTTTTCCATATTGTATTAATGTAAAACGCAGCGCCGCGTGGATTAACCATTTGTTCTTGATTCCATTAAGAGTGTATAACAATTTAAAATAACGCTATAAAATCAAGCCAGTTTTTCTAGTTTGGTTATAAGCTCGTGTTATTAAGTTGAACTAACATGAAACATTCGAACAGTCTCAGGCCGTGCATCCGTGAAAAGTCCTTTGGGGTCACTTTTCTTATCAAAACTTTGGGTGCTGCTTTCGGCATATATATGCAATACCATTGAACCAAACCATTTTACATTTGTAAACGATCCGAGGCACATGCATTACACAGTTAAATTTGTACACAAATGTCGTACAAACATCAATTTCACATCGATAACGGTTCAGTTTTACAGTTGCAATGATGTTAAATTAATCCGAGCCCCTTTTAGTTGCACAGGATGTTTTTAAACACTAGTTCAAATTTTGGCGTTACTTATGAATTTAAAATAATTTGGAGACTCGGAGATTCTTTCAGTTGCCATTTAGGTTGCACTGTATACGATTTATCTTGTTGTTGTGTATGTTATATACGCTCTTTTGTTCCCCTGACAAAAGTTAACTAAGGAAAATTCGTATAGAGGACTTCGGTGAGTTTTCTAACTAAAGTACCATACATCCTTTTTAGCAAAATTTGAAGAACGTGTCTTATCGTATTTATGCAAGAGTAGAAAACTAAATTCACGTGTGTTTACTTGAAACTGGTGCATGATACATTTTATAAATATGACTATGAGGATTCACAGGAAAAGCAATGGCTAAACAGTGCTTTGCAATTATCAGAATGCTTTCTGAAGTGTATGTGCCTCAGTATTCCCAGACGGATTGGCACCAGTTTTGAATTTTAGTTAGCGCTGCTCTGTGCCTTCTGCACATCGCAGTTTTTGGGTTTCTCACTAGTCATTCAGACTTAGATCTTGCGTTTGTCTAAACAAGATTGTTAGAGATAAGTTTTACTTTTAATAAACCAGTAAGTAAATAACTTATCGTTGAGTATCTTTATTTGGAATTACCTAAAGATACTTCACTAAAGATATTTCTTGTTTAAAAGGATAAATGATACTCGAGACCAAAAAGTCGTTAGCAACCATTTATTTTCACATCACATTTGAAATTCTGATTGCGTCGGGCGTTCCACAGCGATCTAAGTAAGCGGGCCGAAGTTTGGCCAATGCTTTTTGAATACTTGTGCTTGGTTGCAATCATCTACCAATCATTATCTATCATTGTATGGTACAAATATAAAACGCACACCGTAGAAAAGCTATATGTATTTTGTACTTTTGAAAGGTGAAAATACATAATTTCCTCGTTCAATTACTTGTATATAGGTAAATCGTAGCCATAAACTCCTAAAACGTGAAACTCGCCTACACTAATATTCAGCAGAGAGTGTAACCTTTATACGATCAAAAACTAATCGTAAATGTACTTTCTTATGATTGGAGACAAACATAAATATTTTCGAATCAGTGTAACCACGGTAAGACAAACAAGCTCTTCCTTTCAAACCAGGGGATAAGCACGCCCATGAAATAAAATAAAAAACTCGAAAGGAAAGAAAAAAGTCGAAAGGAGGAGAAAGAAGCAAGTTTCCAGGTTGAAAACATCACTTGGAAACCTTTCAACTTCAAACCATTTCTGTCCTCTCTAGGCTAGCATCATATTTATGCATACAATCGTTCGGTTTCTAAAGGCCCACAATCTTTAGGTTAATCTATAAAGCTCTTTGTTTCAAACATATCAAGATTGCAGTTTTATAAATGAAAATACACAAAAATGCATAGAAAAACTGTCTTCTTGTAATGGCGTAATGCATATAAAAAGAGTTTAAAATAAATCTATCTATCTATCTACTTGACGTAACACGTATGGTCACAATTCGTTGTCAAAAGGTTTGTCCTACCCAAATTAGTATTCAATTTTTATGCGAGACCTTTCATGAATTGTAATAATACTAAAAAAAATATTTTATACAAACAAACAAACAAAAAACGCTAGCAACCAATTCCTTACAGGTTTAAAATGTAATCCGAAAACTACTTACTATTTGCTCCTCCTCTTCCACAGTTATGACCTCATGGCTTCTTAAGTGCGCTAGAAAAGCCGTTGAGTTTTTTGTAGTCTCAATCAGGGAAGGACGATGCCTATCTAGGTGTGATTTTTGCCAGTCTTCCATGATCAGCGAATTAATCGATGCCACAATTTTGAACAACTATAAGTTAGTACTGCCAGCGACCTAAGGGTGACACTTAGGTATTTATACCCTTGGAACACCACACAACTGTGTTTGTACAAACTCTCAAACTTGTTTATTTGGATGTAATCAATTAGGAAATGGTCTGATTATGTCATGGGAGAAACATGAACATAACCAGATAACCATAGTTTGTTTGGAAACATACTTCATGTTTACTTCATGGAATAGTGTTGAATAATCCAACTCATGTTTATGGAATGTTCCATTGTATCGAGCGTATATTTCAATTTTAGTTGCTTACATAAAGAGGTCACAGTTTTCAACCCGATTTTTCTCTGATTATCCAATAAAACAACATATTTTATCTCGTTTCGAAAGCAAACTTCCCCCATATTCATCATCAATCATAACTGCAAATGATTTGTTGACGGTGAACTATATCCATTTGACCGTTGGGATTTGAGCTCAACACTTTTAAGATTGGCTATATCAAGCATACGGCCAATCACCTTTCTCCCTGATAATTACTGACATCATTTGGTGTTGTAAAAAACGTGAGAAAGAATGTTTGTTTCAAAATTGACAAATTGTTTATCGAGTGCCATATTGTGGTTTGGTCTTATAGGACTGAAAACTATGTATGTATTTTCTGGAAAGATATAACTGCTCTGCACGGACCTCCATTTCATATTGTCCACGTATGGCTTGACTGAAGGATTATTTACTCCCAGAAGTAGGGTCAGAAAATCACTACACTTGTTGGCTTTGTTGGGTCCTATTTAATTAAGAATATTAAGACGTCACAATGATATTGCTGGACAACATTTTGACAGTTTCGATTTAGTTAACCACCCAGGTCGGCTATTGAGCACGAAAATGACATTGATTAGTGTACTATTAACGAGTTTCATGATTTCTCAGTTGTAGATTGGCATTCTTCACTTGTTTGATCTTCTTCAGTATTCATTCACCTCACGTCATAATAAGTCTCATTCATTACTAGTTAAATATTATTTGACATGCATAATTACTCAGAAATTTTCATAAAACTTCCGCAATTAATTGGGGAAATAAATACGAAATACTTCGCTTGGTTCGCGATTATTACGAAGCTGAACTTTTTTCAGCTAGTAATGAGGTCGCTGATTGCGATCGATCATTGGAATGGGTTTGGGTAGGGCTGCTCAATGGCATATGTTTGGGTTGACGACGTCAATCCTGGAGGGGCCTGTCAGGCCCTACATTTTGTAACACGTATTTTTATATGGCATGTAACGTATCATTAAGATGGGTTCAAGTGGAGCTGCTCAATGGCATGACGATGTCAAGTCTGAAGGTGTCTGTCAGGCCCTAACTTTTGTCACATGCATTTGTACATGACGTGTTACATATCATTAAGACGGGCTCTAGTGGAGCGGCTCAATAGCATATGTTTGGGTTACCGATGTCAATCCTGAAGGTTCCTGTCAGTTCTACGTTTTTGACCGGCGGCAATATTCATTCACTTGGCATAAGAACAATGGGTTCGACTGTTTGAGTTATGTAAATACCAAAAACAATGAAATTATTCAAAGGTGAACGTCGTGCCAAACATGCCATGGGCAAAAGACGACTCAGACCATAAGAACCATTTTTAGTGTGAAATATTTTCGAAAAAAATCACATATTTTGCGATTTTATCCACATAATACAGTCTAGGTTCACCGCCTATATAAAATCCAAAAGTCATTTCTTGATGACTTCGAGCACATTTATGACTTCAAACGTCATTTTTGCCAAACATAACGTCCACAAGACGATTGTGAATAGCAAAATTCTAACAGAAACGTCCAAAAGTAGCATAAAACTGGTGTAAATATGTTTAAAAACTATTATCTCCCTTAGCACACATAGATAACAAATCCCACACATGCAAAAATTCGATCATGTATCAAAGAATTTAATTCATAATTAAAACCTCCTGGCAACTCAAAAACCAGCCCGACCAACTTTTATTCATGATATTTTAAAAATTCACCACATTCTTAAATGACTTTTGGCATTCATAAATGGGCCTTGGAATTTATTCTTGTCAGACCGCCTTTATAAAGTCCAAAAGTCTTCTAAGAAGGTGGTCAGACAACCTTTAAAAAGGTGGTCCAAGTCATTTATAAATGACTTTTAGACTTTATATAGGCGGTGAGCCTAGACTGTACATTATTTGACAAAATTTTCTGTATTGTGCATATTCTATTATTGGTAGGCTAAGAATTCCGCTGCAATCAATGCTACCGAAGTTCACATGCTTAAAATCATTTACTTTACACTTTTAACGTTTTTAATAAAAAATACGAGTTAGGCTTGTTAGTCTCTTTTATATCCGACCACAATTAGTTTTAAAGACAATCGTAATTTTATTTCGTATTTCGTATCATAGAACTAAACTGCTTCCCGTTCTATCTATCTTAGCGATGAGAGGATAATTAATGAATTAATTCGTAACCAGAGATCATCTACTCGCTCCAAATTAAATGCAGTTTAGGGCGCAAATTTTAGTTAAAAGAATACACACGAGCACCCCGCTAAGGATCAGAACGAACCCAACGATGCTAAACTGAGCCAATTGTCCCGACGCTATTTCTCCGAGTTTAGATTTTGAAGACTTTTCTTTGATGGTACGAGTTTGGTAGATTACACCTTTCCCAGTTTCTTCCTCCTTTTCATCCCTTTTTTTGCACTCTTTGAACCAGTTTTGAGTGTTACAAGGATCACTTTGGGTAGCCAGACAGCAGTAATGCGTCCCTTCCCCTTCCTCGGCACAAACTCCACCCAGATCTCCTTGACCACTACACCCGCCAGGCTTCCCTGTAAACTTGTCCAGAGTGCACATCGCCTGGGCTCTACTCCCGTTGGAATAGGAGAAAACTGGGCAGGTAACCTTATTGGAGTAACTCTCCTCAAAACAAACGGTTGGGGATTGACCTTCATACAAAATCTATTAGTGACAACATGATAATGAATACCCGAGACATAATATGGATATATGCAATTAGAGTTTAATCGTTGACAAACCAGGAGTAGCTTGGAATAGATACATACCTTGTCCTACAGACAGACCAAGGAGGGCGTGGGTCATAAAAACAAGAACTACGGACTGCATTCTGGAACACGCCAGCCTGAACATAGTTTTAAAACACGTAGTAACTCTTTTGCTCTTTGTAAGACAAAGTACACACGTACATTTTCACTTACAATTTAATTAAAAATCCTTGTAAACAAACCTATTCGAGAGAAACGGTAGCCTAGGCAATTACTAAAGCAGAACTAATTTATTAACTAAAAGTATACTTTTGACAGTGTCGCAACGATTTAATTAGAATTTAGTATTTAGAATCTTGTTGCAACGATATAAGATTAGCTTTTATAAGTGAATTTTATATCGTGGTGTCGCTTCGGAAGTGCGGTGGTTCAGGGATTTTTACGAGGTGTGAAAAGAAAGCATCACTATTTCTTCTGCATTTTGATGCGATTCAATTTTTTATTGAGTTCAAATTAATTATTAATATTTATTTTTTTGCAATAATTTATATTTTGTTTCCTTAATTAGATTCTGAGAAACCTAGAGTGGAGTACGCTATTCTCTCGGCTTTCGCTGCTCACACTGTTATCTGAACTGATAAGGTAAAGTTGATCACCATATGAAGAGGAAATACTTGGAGGAAAGTCTCCAGCGACAAGGGTAACATTATAAAGAGACATGACTTCAACTCTGTCCAGGAACAGTTGTGGAGTGATTCCATTTTCAGAGTAGTACGTGAGCACTTTGTCTCCCAGTTGGAGAAATCCATTGTCGCTGAAGTATCCTCGGTCATCCCCACGCACGTTGAGGTAAACAAATGGGGCGACCTCGTTTGAGGTCAGGGTGAAAGTCACCGTTTTTCCATCATCGGATCCTGCAGTGTTTGTGATTTTATGGTCGGGATTTTTCAGGGATAACTTGTTCCTGGGGTATTGTAAGAACAAAAAGTTGTCTGGAGTTCCTGGAAGGGTGAGGTAGACTACACAAGGGTCAAGGGAACCAGAGCTGGGGTCTTCAGTGCACTGAAGGGCTTGTAGAACAGCTTTAGGTACACGGTACACTTCCCGAGAGGTTAGAAAGTCCTGAAAAAATTCATTAATTCATTAATTATTTTAAAAAAATATACGTCTTCAAAACAATAAGATAACAACTTACAGCTTGAACTCGTGTTTCCTCGTATAATATTGGGGTGGTTGAACTCAACCGGAAAATTTGCGCTTTCAAAGTTCCCGTGAAGTTCTGTGGCAAGTCTGAGATCAGCTCGACGATTACGTCACCGTTGCGATTCAGATAAGGTGAAGCTAGCACAGGTGCGAAGAATTTGATGGCGTAGTACATTTGGAGCTTCCAGCGTCCACTGATTTCTATTGAATGAAAGGAATAAAATTAAGATTAAATTTATTTGATTTTAGTTCTTGTACCTAGTTAGTTCATCAATTTTCCCTGCTTACCCATTGAAGCCCATGAGCATCCCTCCCAAATGTCATTCAACTGCCAGTACATAGCCCCCATGTTGTGTCCAGTCCCATCAAGGCCCAGCTTATCTTGGAGCCTTCTGTAAAACTCTGACTGTGTCTTTTGTCCCATGATCTGACTCAACTGAGCCATGTAAAGCATGTATCTCAGAGCTTCCGGTGAATTGTAATCGCTTGGGAATGGAAAGTGGGTCTTAATCAAGTCCCTGATTTCTCCTTGGCCTTTAGGATGATGTTGCCTGTGTTCCATTTGGGGAGACTCCCAAGACCAAGTCTCAATGTCATCTGCGACTTCAGCTAAAGTTTCGTAGTGGGGGAAGGACTGGTATCCGTATTCACTTGCAAACCGTGTCCTTCTAAACATCTTCCAGTCCCAGTTGTCATCGTAATAGTTGTAAAAGTGAATGTCGCCGTATCTCAAATCATACGGGTAACCCGCGACGTAGCCTTCCTCTTCACTCTTCTTCCCGTTTGTAGGACTGGAAACAATGTATTTCCTAGAAGGGTCTAACTCCTCCACGAGGACCTTGACGGTGTTCACGTACAGCTTGACGTAGTCTTCATAATAAGTTTCAAAGGGAAGGGAGCCGTACCAGTTGTCCCTAAGTGCAGCTTCATTTTCATTGTTTCCGGCCCACATCACCAAACTGGTTCGGTACTGGAGGCGCTTCACTTGAGTAGAAACTTCATTTCGAACATTGGCTCGGAATGACTCCGTGGCTGGGTACATGGCACAGGCGAACATGAAGTCTTCCCAGACCAGAATTCCGTATTGGTCAGCCCACTGAAAATCATACCAGATCAATTAATAATTGTTAGCTCGTAAATAAGTTCGAAAATTCGTGCTCTGAAGGGCTTACGTCATAAAAGTCTTCAGTTTCATACATGCCTCCACCCCAAACTCGGATCATGTTCTGGTGCGACATTTTTGCGGCACGGAGTAGCCATTCTGTTTGTCGCTCCGTTATTCTCTCGGGAAGAACATGGAGGGGAATGACGTTGGAGCCCTTGGAGTACATTTTCACTCCGTTGATTATGAAGTAGAACTCTCTGCCTAAGTCCTGGTTGTATGGGTTTACAAAGTCTTCGATGAGATCTGCGGTCCTGAAGCCAATTCGCAGAAGGCGGGAGCTGGACTCCGCTTGTGTTGTTAAGGAAACGTTGTACCAGTAGAGAGCTTGGTCGCCGTAGCCATTGGGCCACCACAGCTTTGTATATTGACCCTGTTGACCAAAGCACACAAATATAAATTCTAGCTTGAAAACCTACATTTTTGTAATTGACTAGTTGATATTTCATTAGTCTAACGTACCTGTGTGGTTACAGTGATGTCAACACTCTTATCGCGACCTTTTTCCAGCGGTACGTTCACAGTTAACCCTTGTTCAGATATTCGGTGAAGAGTTAGGGAGCCGGTGAGGTCATTGTCAGCAGCGTCATAATAAACACGAGCTTTAACGGTCCACATAGTGGCAGCAGTCTCGTCTGGAATCGGTTTGGAGGACGTTGGGAAAATCATGACATCACGGATTATAGCACCGTTGTAAGCTTCGATGTAAATTGGTCTCCAAATTCCAGAGTTAGGGTAAGATGGACCTAAACAAATTATAGTAGAGCCATTACATAAAATTCATACGGTACTGGTTAGGAATTTGTTTGTCTTAGCTTACCCCAATCCCATGAAAACTGTGACTGGATTTTCCTTATCATTTGAGCCTGATTCTCGCCCCGGTACTCTGGAACAAGGCTCTCTGGAACGACAGGGTAGCCGTAGGTTTCATTGTGGAGGATGAACTCGGCATGGGCGTATTCCACAGGAGACTTGAAGGCAACTTTGATTTCGTTATCCCCGACCTGAAAACGTATAACATTACATAATTAAGTTTTTAATTTATTTTCGGGTGGGTAAAGTTTGTTAGTTTATATAAAGATTTACCTTCAAAGCACTCTTGATATCGAAAACATATCGAGCAAACATGTTTTCGCTTTTTCCAACTGATACATCATTGATAAAAACTTCACTGATTGTGTCTAATCCTTCACAGACCAGGGAGATTTCTTTTTTCTGCAGGAGCTCATTGGTCACTTGAAAATTTCTTTTATAGGTCCAATCCATCCTGCCAACCCAACAGGTTTTCCATATCGTTGTATTCATGGTAAATGCCCGAGTTGAAGATCTTAGCATCCTCGAGGTCAGAATAGATTCCGCCGGGAACGGATCCAGGCACCTCAATTAGTACTATAGGGTAAAAAACAGATGAATTTCAAATCAATTCCATTTTGTGTTATACGTTTAACAGATTAAAAATGTGTTTTGTTTAAATTACCTCCTGTAGAGTTGGTGCCATAAGCGGTCCACACGGCATCGTTATCTTTTCTTGGCGCATTTAAATCGATCCTTTCGATACCACTGAAGTAGCTCTCGCTAGCAAACGCAGAGGCTGCTAGGAGTAAAATCACTGGTGCCAATTTCACAGCCATCGTTCCAGAACTGACACAAGCGAGATCTACATATGCGCAAACTGGATATAGCAAAGCAGGGATATCGCTTGTTTTTCTACATAATTTTGGGACAATCAATCACTTGTCAAGTTATGATTTGATAAATATACTGAGATACTCATCAATCACTTTTTTTTGGTTCGTTCACGCGAAATACTAAACGGATTGACCGTTTAAGTAGTGGTTCCCCGGAGTTTTATCAGTGGAAAACAGCGAAACACTTCAACTTTTTAAAATAGCTGGAGCGTGAATTGTTTTCGAAAATCCCTGTGCTAGATTTTATTTCAGCAGAATATTTATTCTGTTGTTTTATCTCATGCTGAATCTTAAACTAATGCTGCAGACTATAAAGACTTGGTTGTTTTATGTCGCTTGAGCAGCTGGAGATTGGAGTCATTAAAGTTTTATATTGGTGCAAAATCGTTATCCTGCTCCATACTAGGTCAGTATGCATAATTCCATTAAAGAGCTCATTTAATTTGTGTCAATACACTAAAAGGGTGATCATTTGAAAGAAAGTGTGAGTAAATGTGTAGCATTTTTGTTTTTTCATGAGCTCAGCTAATTACGGTAAAGCGCTGTATGATGACAAAGAGTTTGATACATCAGTAGGACTAAGTCAATCCGAAACAAAACAGACTTGTGCATATTCTCCCATTCCAGTAACCATTCATCATGAAAATGAGTTTGTAAGTCAGCATGTCTGAATTTGTGCATGCAATTTTACACAAATCATTTCTAACTCAGAAAAATTACAAAAAAAAAAATGCTGCGTGCATTACTGATGATCTAAAATGCTCCTTCGTCTAGCTAAATAACGATAATGCTTTTCTCCAGAGATAAAAGAGAACCTTAAAAAACCTGGAGCCTAAGGCTGAAGTAATGACGGGGTAAAATGAGACTTCTCTGCAATCTGAATATTCTTGCTACTTGAGCTATTTTACATGGACTTTTTTTATCTGGAACCACTATAGCATCATTTCTTATTACAATTGTGCAATTAAAAGTAAACAAATCTACATGTACAATTATTTGATCTAACGTTTCATGCAAGCTAAAATTATAACTTAGAAGAACGTTTAAAAAGCGTTGTCAGTATTTTTGAATTTCTGATTTATCAACAGCACCAGTCTTTGCATTGAAGTACATTAGTGGATACATTTTTAAGATTAATTTTTATAAATTTATGGAATTCTTCTAACCATTTTAGAAGATTTTAGAAGAAGATACATGAACGATAATTCCTAACTAATGAGAGCGACACTTTTAAAACTGACTAATGAAGACAAGAAGCACCAGACTAGACTAAGTTCCGCTCGACGATTTGGTCTTCTACTTCGGCGTAAGTTAACTGGAAATCCGCTAACATCTACAAACAAACAAGTCGTTTTAAAAACTTTAGAGTTTTAAAAAGTTATAATGACTGGTAAATTTAAATTACTAACGCACCACATTCTTCCAGTTGATGCAACACGACTGGAGCCAGACAATAAGGTCATCTGTGACAATTGGGTGGATCCTCCTNCGACTGGAGCAAGACAATAAGGTCATCTGAGACAAGTGCGTTGATCCTCCTAGCATTTTCAATGTCCACGATTACATTTTGCTTGATGAGACGCCACAGATTGTACCAAAAATGGGCCAACCTGTGAATTTTCTTCAGACTCTCAGAACACCGGCGGCACCACAACTCCCCCTTGAAAATCATATAAAATGCCACATTAGAAATATCCAGTTTTTCAAAATCCCTTTAAAATTAGACTTCTGCGCAACATACCTGTGGAAACTTCCAGTTCGCGGGATCGCCTAGTTCTAAATGTGTGTCAGGATCGTAAGGCACCCTCTCTTGTGCAGACCCATCAAAGGACACTTTTACACAAGGAACTCGACTGGGGCACTTGATGAGACAAGCTGTACAAGGCGTAGTCTTCTCTGCTTCGTTTAAATGATAGGTGAAGTAAAGGGCTGGAAAATTCCTCAAGTAATTCTATCATTAAAATATTTAAAATTAGAAATCAAATTGAAATTAGATTGAAATTGGTACTCATTGTTAACTTACGAAAGCTGGCTTGGAGAAGCTTTCTGAGACTCTGTCCAACAGTTTGTTTGTCATCTCTCGCAGCACGATCCAGCCCATTTTTCCAGTTTCATACTCAGGGTTTCCAAAAATTGCAGTGAGTAGGTCAGGGTGAAAAATTAACAGGGTGAGAGCCTTCAAGGTGCCCATAAACATGAAGCGGATCTCAGACGTGTCAATAGACTGTATTTTAGGCATGTACCTAATACACATTGAAAATCAATAAATTAAAATCAGATTAATAATTTTTTTTAGAGAATTGGCAAAAATGAAGAATTTTACTCGATCATCCGGTTGAAGAATGCGCTGTCTGAGAAGACATACTGGACAGTACTCAGTTCAGTGTGGGTCTGTGGCCAGTTTGGATGGGGCGGTCCCAAATCAGCAGTGTTTGCAATAATCACGATTATCGGTTGGAATCTTTCGTAGAATTCTTCGCT
>JAAXOA010001582.1:0-15465 GCA_036561885.1 Salina celebensis
AAATATACAATGTTATTTCAAATCTTTAATAATAATATGTATTCTTGTACAGAAATTATAGACTCTTAATTTTGTGTATGATATTTTGCTTGAAAACAATGTACATAGACTCAAAAGTATCTTTCATTACATAACGATCACTACTAAACTTCTTCATAGAAAGATTGAAAACTTTAAGACGAATCGTAAAACTTTAATTTTATTGGACAAACTAAGTATTCCAAGACTCTTTTTGTTAAAATTATGTTGAACATGTGTTCTGTTAACTAAAAGCTCATTTTAAATTGTTTCAATGTGAGAAAATAATACTTTAGCATGAACATCTACACTTGTGTGCCGGAAGTCATAAGAGCTTCTGTTGAGATGCGATCATCAACTTCTCTCAGGCAAATTATTTCTTACATACAAACACAGTGTCACAATACATACATTTACATCCAACATCACATAAACATGGAGCCAGAAGTACATGACAATTTAATGACGCCACAAACGTTCCACATCGTTAGTATAGTGCTGAGCAGTTCACGGGATAATGTCACAAATAGGAATTATGATGCATTTGTTAGCTTTCATTAGTTATTTTTACAGTCGGAAAATTCTCTTTATATGATGTTCATTGAAGGACGCTTGAAATAATATCAAGTACCTAGTTTGAATTTTTAATCTCATATGAAAAGTTGATAAATGCGCCTTTCCAAAGGTTGATTTCACTCCATGGACATCAATTACTAATATTTACGATGGTAGGATGATCCCTCGGAAAATTAATCACACTCCTACATCACTTACAACCTTGGATTGCAAGAAATTTCTCGGAAGACTGTCACAATGACATTTTCGCTGCATGTTTTTGCGGTACTTACCTTGATCACTGCTCAGTCCCACTGCACTACTTTCCTCCATTATAACATGTAGTGCATAAAATGGTGTTGGCACTCTCGTGACGTAAAGTGCAGCTGCTGTCGGATTTTTGTCAGTGGACCAAACAAGATTCCTGAGATATTTTATAGCGCATATTATCGTTTTTAGTACATACTGGAATGGTGCATTGCGACTTACATTTTTATTAGGTGTGAAGAATGAAAGCGTACTTTGTGGGGTAATGTTAATACATATGAGTATTGTTAATTAAAATGTAAGTTCAGAAACATCCTTTCATTTCTATTGTACGGAAAATTGATAATTTACAGTCTGCCTTAGCTTCATTCAAACTGAATGAACATTCCATGTGATTCTATGTAATTTAGTAAGTAGCCCTCAATCTAAGTTCTCGCACCTCTTTTGAAGGAAATTCCGCGACATTGGTATCGTGTTGCATATCCACAATCTTCGTTGTGTTCAAGCTTCTCCCAGCATATCTATACCTTTGGAACCTGCCTTTTTACTTTTACAAATCTCAAACAGAAAATGTCATAGAGCTACCTGTCAAAACTTCCTGTGCAGTACTTTCTTTGCCAACAAATTGAAAGATGGTAATGGTAACTACTGATAACATTGGAAACTGATACATCTATCCGTGCAAAGTAGGTGGACCATAACGCTTACATAGCTTACTCATAGATGTTCTGTACTCACGTAAGAAGATGTCTGAAATCATTTTGATATCTTTTGAAATTACGCACGACATTGTTTCAAATATATGTTTTATTTTATTATGGGAAACTTGCTGGTAACAAACGAATCCACTTGTGTATCAATAATGATTATTGTCCACTAATGATTAAGTTTAAAATGGAAGCAGCTACTTTTTTTGAAACGTCATTCCTCCGTTCTTCATAGAAAGTGGGTGTTTAGGATGACTAAAAGTCAGATTATGATGAACTATTGATACTCCATAAGGCCTCACGTGATAAATCATATAATCCAACACATACATCTGCGTTGGTCGGACATTATGGAAGGAAACAGCCGTGTCGGAACTACGATCTATCCCCTACAATGAAAATTCATTATAAGTAAAAATATTTGGTAGGAATGATGCATATCTGAATGATAACACTTTCAACGAACGCCTTTCAGGGGGTAGTAGTTGTTCTTCCAAGACCACATGGAATTCGAGGGGTCTGCAATTAAATCAGTATTTGGTCCAAATGGTAAAAATCTAAACCGTCCATAGTTATCACGCGAATCTCCAGCCTCCACTCCAATGCTTTGTAGGCAATTGCCTATAACAAAGATTTAAGCAAAGTAGAAAATTAAGTATACCTGAATTAAAAGTGCATATTAGCGTACCTAAGACAAGATCTTCGGCTCCTGTTTCGTCTCCACACTTTAAGGTACCTTTAATGCTTTCTTCGATATAGATCTGTAGCGCTCCTTTACTAAGAACATAGTCTGAAATACAAAACAAATCCAGTTTTCCCACCCATTAACTTTACCATTTCTGTTTAACTTTAACTGTTAGGATATATTTACTGCTGCATCCGCTCATGTAATCGTCTTTAATGCTGTGTTTGAACTTGCACCCGAAGTGGATGGGATGATTGGGGTTATAATCTTTGAGCATAAATCTCAGGTTTTCCATAATCACAAATGTATCTTCATCGGCTACAGAGAAATAATTTAGTACAAAAGTCTTTGTCTACAATCTCAAGTAAAACGATTCCAGATTTTCAATACCTTTCAGGAACCAATCAAAATCGTTGAAATGATTTGCGTACAAATACTTCAAAGCGTCTTTTGTTTCATCAAAGAGAGTATTATAGCTTCCTTCCTCGTTTTCCAATACAATGCTGGGGAGGCGAGAATCTTCAAAGGAAAAAGTAAAAACAAAACGATTCATTAAGAAAAGGACTATTTTATACCGAACACATCCAAGCATTTGTAAACACAAACGGTTGTGGTTACCTGAACTTTCACTGCTCATAAACAACAACTTGTTGCATCTCTGTCCCCATGTCCTCTTCACATGGAGTGCTAGTGAGATAGTTGTCAACCTCATCGGGGGACATCATTATCCAACACAATACAGGTATTTCGTTCGCTAAGCGTATAGAGACAGAAAAATCATCTTGGTCCTCATCCCCCCTATGCGACCACAAATTCCTAAAAGTGGAAGCTGTTCTCTTTTTTTCAATAGGCGAATGTAAGGTTAGATCCAAATCCGCTTCACTGAAAGTGTGCTCCTGTTCCTCTTCATCGAAATTTTCATAAAATTCAGCCTCAGTTTCATTTATTGGCTGTTCTAAAAACGTAGAGGAGTCATAGGTCCCGGGATTAGAATTGAGGAGCAAGCATCCTAATCCAAATCCTATTACTATTCCGATTAACAAAGTACTTCCAAAGTGAAATGATGTCTTCGACTTCATGCTCTCATCTGGTGGAGAAAGCTAGAATTCCAATTTCACAGGCTGATTCAAGATTCAAAACGTAACAATCAGTGGTTATTGTTGTTTTACCGTAATATCAGGAACGGATTTCATTAGGACTTATTGACAATGCCAACGATGGAACTGGACAACGTGGGACAAACGAAGTTTTATAATCTTTGGCATGGTAACACATTGGTAACACAGCAAATTTTGTTGTTTGTTTCTACTTTTTCAGAAGATCACAAATGAATTTTCTCAAATGAAAGCAAAATACATGTCGTTCCCATATGGAGGGATCCGCATGGACACAAAATATTTGTGACTCGAAAAATCTCCAAAAGTTTAGTAGTGGTCCTGTTCGCTTACTGAAAGTCAGTGGTTTCCCATGAAAACACGAATTTTGCCAAAGAAGCCACTTGTAAACAAACTTTTTGAGCATTTTCGAGTCACAGTGTTTTTGAGAAATGCATGTTTTTAAAACTTCCCTACACATTAGAAGGTCGTTGGCCGTTCCAGTAAAGCTTTGTGTGGCTTGCGTGCATTTTTTATGCTACCAAGCTAACCCCTCCCATCATCTTGACCATTGCATTGGACTTCGCATTCCAGTGTTGGCATGGCATGGTGATATCGCATCTATTATCCAATTATCATTATGCATTAAACGTACCTATTACCACTTCGCTGGCGCTTTTGATGGAATATGAAAATGGTACGCGATTTGGAATAAACACAAACTATAAAATTCATTTTGGAAACTACATAAAACAAAATCAGCTTTAATTTCCAAGTCATTGCGTTAAACTACCGATATTATCAAAAAATGTGTTTGTACAGTATAAATGTACATACAAATCAATCCATCTTCACCGATATTATCACAATTAATACGATATTACATCATAGCTAATTACTGACAACGAAGTAATCAATAAATAACAAAAAACAAGACAAGTACATAGAAATTCTCAAATAGGATAAGATGGGCATTAATCACTTGGATTACTCCTCGTCACGTTGTGAGATTTAGTTTCGTTTTGATTATGTGAACTTCTTAATTTTCTACGATTGCTACTTGCATTAGAAGCACTGACTAGATTTCTATTTGGCTCTTTTGTTATTCTCTTATCATTTAAAGTGGAAGCAGCTGCCGTTTCCGCAACATCATTCCCTGCTTCGGTTGCGTCTGTAATAAAAATTGACTGCGTAGGAGGACTAGATGAAGCGGTTGGTTGTATGGAAGTCAGTTTATGAGAATTCAAGGATATTCCATAAGGCCTAAGATGATACAATAAATAGTCCAACACATACATTTGGTTAGGTGGGACATAATGGAATGACACAGCTGTATCTGAACAGCACTCCAACCCCTGCAATTAAAAATATTATTAGTCAATTCACACTTGTGTGGAGATGAATTATTAAAATGAATCCATCAATTACCTGCTTCTGGGGATAATAAATATACTGCCAATACCAAAAGGATTTATCTGTGTGTCCAGGTATTAAATGGTGCTCTGGTACAAAAGGTAAAAATCTATAGCGGCCATATCCGTCACGAGAGTCACCCGCCTCGACACCAACATTTTCAAGGCAACGGCCTAACAAATTAAAGTTTTTATTTTCATGTAATGGAACCATGGCTGCTTAATTAATTACGTTCCTTGCTGAATAACAACTAAACATACCCATTTCAACATCTTCGGCTCCTCTATGATCCCCTCTACATTTATGTTGGTCAGGAATGGCTTCTTCAACAAATTTCTTAAGGGCTGCTTTGCTAAGAACATAACCTGGAATTTGCAATACAGAGATTATTTACAATAACCTTGTATTTAGGACATTAATAATTACTTAAAAGACTTACCGGCACCTCCACTCATGTAGCCCTGGCTGACGTACGGTTTGAATTTGCAGCCAAAGTAGATAGGATACATGGGATCATATTCTTTAAGCATAAATCTCAGGTTTTCTACGATCACAAATGTGTCATCGTCGGCTGTTCACAAAACATTAAGATAAATATCAGTTAATATCATTTTCGGTCAGTTAGTAGGTATTATTGCAATATTGTAGAAAATTATTACCTTTCATGAACCAATCTGCCTCTTCGAAATGGTTGTCATAAACGAAAGTAAAAGCTTCTTTGGTTTTAGCCCAGAGGTAATTTCGCCCCTCTTTTACATTTGACAATCCTACACTGGGGAGCTCAGGATCTTTAAAGAATGAAAAGAGCAGAGATTGCAATTAGTCATTATAATTTGTATTTGAAAACTTATAAATTTTTTTAATGCTTACCCTCTTCACTGCTCATGAACAACAACTTGTTGCATCTTTTCCCCCACGTCCTCTTTACATGGATTGCTTTTTTCATATGATTCTTTGGGGTAGTCATTACCCAACAAAGTACTCGCACCTCTTTGGCAAGATTTTTAGCCTCGATATCGGCATCTTTATGCATATCCTCATCCGCCTGGTGCTCCGACAGTTCTTTAGAAGGGCCTGCCTCACCCTCAACAGCAGCGTGTGAATGTGGATCACCGTCGTCTTCTCCATGGCCGTGGTTATCAAGCGTATCTGCTTCACCTACTGGCTTATCGGAAGTCCCGCTTTGAAACCTAGTCAACCAGAAAATATCATAAGCCATTAAATTTCTTTTTTGTTTCATCACGCACAGAAACACTAAACTAAACTGTAAATAGTGCAGGAAAATGCAAACAAACGTGACGCACTTAAAATAAAAATTTATACATCTCAATCTCCCACAATACCAAAGTTATAAAAATTGCAAATTATATATGGATCTCTAATAGCTAACTTTTGGGGTAACACAAAACTATAAATACGCAGTATTGCATGTAGCAGAAGTACCTCATGCAAAACAAATCATACAAAATAAATCATGATTATGCAAATTTCACACAAATCACTTCCGAAAACAATTTAAAAACTTAAAGGTCTATGCAACCAAAAAAATCTGTCAACAATATTGTAAAATCATTAAACCTGTCTAGTGGTTGCATGAACGAGAACGAAGATGGTTGAAAAGACGCAGAGTTGGAGTTAAGGAGAACATAAGCGAATCCAAATCCTATCACCATTCCCATTGACAAAGTGGTGATGAAACTTCTCCCCAACCGGCCTGGAGAATGCATGTCTTATCTGTTAGAGAATTCAAATCCGATGAAGACACTCTAAGTAACAAATTCACTGCAACAACCGTTTGCCGTCTCCTTTAAGGGCATTCTTTGTACATTGTTTTGTTTCAATTCTACGACTTTTTAATACATAGTTACATAATTATAGCAAGAGTTTAAATTAAAATTTAGTACACTTTCACTAAGAAACTATTTTTTTTGTCACTGTCACCTGCAATTTAGATAAACAACGTTTTCATGTTTATATCCAAAGCATGTTTGTCAAACAACATCTCCCCTAACAACTTGCAACCCTTTTGCTTATAACTCCACCTGCAGATAAATTTGGGGTGAATATTACATAGTAAAAAGTTCTATTCTGCTGGACGTAACTCAGTATCCGGTTTAGTCTGTCCGTATTATGATTTGTAAACAAAAACAGTATCCAACACGCACCAGCTTGGTATGAATTTAATTAGTTGGTATAGTTCACCAGGATAACTTATTGAAAACTTCTACTTCGCAAAAAAAAAACTGCTAATACAATGTAACGATCATGACACACATTGTTTGTTTGCTGCATCTGCCAAATGCTTATTTGCATGCAACCTGTCGATATTTCTATTGAGACTTTGCATAACAAAAGTCACTGCGATATATTCCAAGTGGCCTGCATGAGAGGATATTTAGAGCGTACAGAGAATCAGTTAGGGACATTGGGGGAGAGTCAAGAGGAAATACATGTTTATTTTACCGGAATGTATGTCTATTGTTACTTGGTAAGCCAGGATAGGATTGACGGATGATAAAAGAATCAATGGAGAGGGATGAGATGTTCCACTGTGCGTAGTAAAACCATCCACGTACTTTGTTTATGAAGTGTCAATGATATGGACGCTGGTTAAATGGTGCTATGGGGTGTTCTCTTGATTATATATAAATGGAATTGAATTTTTTGTGTGTGCAATTGCATTAATACATATATTAATACAGACTTTTTTCAGTAGAATTTATTATTTCTGGCTACTTTGTATTAGTCGGTTGGACAGATGTCCATGGTCTGCATGAGGATGGTTATTAACTCTAACTGTTTTGATAGCCAAATGAGCCTTAAGTGATATTAGCCAGTGGAGAATATGATACTAACACATTTTTTTGAGTTTGTCAAACGAAACTAAAAAGAATGTCTGGTTCTAGAGCACATCTTGTCTATAAAACGGTTGCACTTTGTGGATAGCTTCGCTTCACTCAATTAGACGGGAACACTATGAAAAAAACCTTTAACATGAAATACTTTCAGAAGATCACAATTAAAACCATTCCCTGGGTTAAACTTCACATGAAACTTTTTAGTAATGAGTTGTACCGTTTTGTCGTAAGATCATACGCTGAAAACTACTCCGGTCTTTACTTTATGGTCAGTAATTGACGGATTGAAATAAGCCACTGATTTTGTAATTGCACTTTTGCGGCTACCAAATAACTTGATTTGGCCCGTGGTTAAAGTTAACAAGAACTGTTTCCAGAGTACCGGCCACGGTACTAAATGCAAAGTCTCATATACTCCATTGCATGAAAACACAGACTTGTTGTAAGATTGTCCCAACTATCTTCCCGACTATGACTACTTCCGAGCCACCAGTGTTCTTATAAGATATGGCTGGGACAAAGATAAAACCATTTGTAAATATGGATTTGTAACAGGAGTAACAAGAGAATTGAGTAAATGACATCTCAAATGACAGATCGGGAGCATGAGCTCAGAAATTCCTATTCTTCTGTACGTCATAACACGCCATCACGAGAAGATAAACATGGAATTAATTTGAAACAATTTTGTAATCGTATGTAACTCAATAAAGATATTATACAATACATTTCACTTGAAACCGGGAAGCTGTCGATATCCGTCAAAATATTTTTGAATCCATAAATAGTAATATTAAAAGATTTTGTTCTTTCAACTTTGAAACTGAAGAACTTTTTTTCACCACAAAAACAATACAAATTCCGGAATAACAGGAAGCAAATGATTGGAAGGATCAATGATTTTTCGTAAGTTCTCCGTGAATTTTATGAGAATTGAAGTCAAATGTAGCCCAATGGCTGAATCCATGGTAAATACATTTTGTAATTTTTTGTTAACTGTTTATAGCTCACACTTCCAAAATGATGACTGATACGTTTTTAGATTTGACGAGGATTCGCAATGTGGGGTAATTGGATGGATACATAATTTTTACATGAGCTGTGAATGGATGCGGTAACAAAGTAATTGTTTTGAAAATGTAATGAAATGTAACATTCTTTGACAAAAATCGTTATGCAAAGACAAGCATACCACACGTTAAACCAAGTTGCTGACTGGCTTTTTCGTTCAGGATCGCGATCATTGCAGTTTCATGAATGAGCTGACGATTAACGTTGTAAAACACATGTTCACTCAGAAAAATCCAATATTTCATCTTGTACGCTATTGCTAATGACATCATTATGGCGATGATGATGGGTGTCTCATTTTTTGAAGCCGGCTCTTGTTACTTAGCTTTGAAAGTGATGCCATGTAATTTACCGTATTATTAGCAAGGATTATCTGATTCATCATCTTTCCAATTCTAAAGGATCCAAATTACACTATTTGTCAGTCTGTCATTTCGTCTGTTTAGGCACTTCAGACAGATATACATGCATATTTACTCCAATTGTGGTATTAATTGCTTTAATGGTTCAAAAGCTACACTTTGGAACCATTGCCATTATCTACTTCGAAAAAGAATATGTAGACATTCCTTGATTTCTCGTAACTCAATTGTATTCTCTTTGTCTCTTGCTTTATCCTATTCGTAAGTTTAACATTTTGTTTGTTCTTCGTTAATTCTACTCAGCGAGCTTTGTCTGTAGCTATGGATACAAGAAATGAGAAGAATCGTAACTGCAATCAGTGAAATGTACTGGAAGCCACATGTACATGTACGAAACTTTGGTCTGAAGTTGATTACATACAACATGTATATGTCTTAAATCTTTCAATACATATCTCATCTCTGTTATATCTACTTCCGCTGAACAAAGACATCAACATATTATGTATATATGTAATATAGTTGGAAGACTAGATATACTGGAAAGCTTTAGGTGTTTCATATTTTTGTGAGTCATATATTTTAAAACTTTATAAACGTAAACTGGATATTGTATAATATTGAATATACTTACGAAATATTCATGGACAATAGAGTCTAATAGTTTAAAAATTCTGCTTTTAAGTTTGGATGTTTTTTAACAGAACTGACGACGGGAATATTTCAACCAAGCAAGACTATGATATCCGCAGTAATCGATTTAAGAATCTAACCAATTAATTAACGGATGGACCAACAACAACTCTCTGTCAATCTGGACATTGAATCCTTTCAAAGTAAATCCAGTTCCACTTAAATTTGGAGTAATCAAGATTAATCAATCCTTTCTGAGACATCAATACAAGTAACATTGAAATTATTTATATGAAATGAATTATTCGTGCCAGATTGAAGCTATTGAAAACGACTGTCAACTGTGGAATCTGATTGAAAGTAATACACACTATTTCTGCATCTTTGTCAATTTACTAACGCTTCCAATGTTCCACACGTCACGTGAGGCTAACTGTGAGTATAACTCGCCAGGTCCATTCACTGACAACAAATTTCAATTTGTACATTAAGGCTTTAATTGCGTTTTACCTTCCATTTGGATATACTTAGGAAATATAAGTTTTCAACAGAAGAAGAGCCATTTTCATTGATATGTAAGATAGATTGGTACATTAATTTTCTTAGGAAGCCTATAAATCTGTCTCGCATAGGTGTAGGGTCCCATGGTACGTTAAATTCATGGCAATTTTATGTTGAGTCTCAAAATATGCTCATGTCATGTAAAATACCGAACCTTAAGGTTAGTATAACGTGCAAATAACAATTTCATGTACATTTTTACCGAAGGGTGGAGTAGAACAAGTCAATTATTACGCATCTATTGAAAACTTGCGCATGCATTTTTTGTAGCAATTGTATTGGACGTGAATCCAAGGGTACCTTTAACTAAAATTGTCATGTCTGCTTCTGATCATAGACTGTGTTCAACACATAAACTGTGAATTCCACCTTAGAGTTTATTTTGTGTTATATTTCACATACAATTTCACCACAACTATGTAAACCATAACAAACTGTCTCAAATTCAAAAATTAAATGCATAGCATTCACAGATATTTCTTCTTCCAAGTATTAATTCGTACGACACTTGTGACATGATAATTCCGATGAAAATCCTGTTTCGAAACTTATGTATCGATGAGATCAGCGAAGAAGAGAGAAGGCTATGGAACAATTCTTGTCTTTTTCGTTGGTGCTATTAGTAAACTGCTTCTTTAGCTGGAGAGTAAATTGTATCATATTTGAGAAATACATACCTGTTAAATGATATTCGATTTTATCATAAAGTTGCTTCAAAGGATCACTCCACAAAACTTCAAGTGGCTGTACGCAACGTACATATCAAAGTTGGATTAGATGTTAACGCCTCGACTGGAAATGGTTTTTATTGAGCATTAAGAACTATTCGTGGAAGTTAAAATCAGTATTTTTATTTCTGGAATAAAAGAAAAACAAATGTGAATTAGCCATTACGTTCTCTGCATCATGCATGAATGTTTTTGATACGATTCAAACTTACCTATTTTGTCAGACTAGTCAGAACTCACTCGTAATAGGTAGTGTAGCACACATTGTGGAAGAGATCAATTTTCTGTCCGCGTCACCTGCATTTTATCGAATCCCTGTAACCATATCTGTGCCTAAGTAATAAAAAACGGATTAATAAATGAACATAAGAACGGATTTCTTAAGAAAAGTTTCATTTTGAATTCACATAAGTTTTTATCGTTTCTTACCAATGCAAAGGTTAACGGTGACGGTAATTCCACACGTCATTGTGGTTTGCTAATTTTATCTAATTTGATCACTGCACTTTACTGCAGTACGCATAGTAACTAACACATCTTGACTGGAGAAAGCTGGCAGAACGAAAGGGCTTCACTTTATGCACACAAGCTTTCATATTTGCTAAATAGAATTTACACTAAACTGTTTCTAATTTGAAATCGTTTCCGGGTCACATTAAATCTTATAAAATCTTATCAGTATCACTTTGCATCAAACATTGCTTAGCTCTGCCTTGAGACACTAGAAAGTATGGAATAAGGAGCATATGTGGTATGCTACATATCAGCTGCACGATTTCGGAAATGTTGGAAGGGGTTCCTTACATAGCTCGCTCTTTGCACACTGGTCGTTCTCCATGAATGAATTGCACCATGATATTATGTAATCAAATAATGATAACAACAAGGACAACAACCCATGTTCATATACAAACCATAAAGACTCCATTCATAATTTTGTCACCTTCAGACAAGTTGTGTCGCTAGTACCCATGGTCGCTATTTAACCCAGGCGTGTCAAATACCAAAATAATATGGTTATATGTCCTAAATGATTGCAAACAAAATTTGGATAGATGGTACCAAAATCAGGAGCAAATTCCCGTTTACATGAAAAAATTTCAAGAAAAAGACACCACCAGCCCTATGCAATTCTCCTATGTTGAGAATACTGAAGATGTAATGGACCCCAGTTTAAGAAGTTCAAAAAGCCAGAAAAAAGTAGTAATTGCATAAAATGAATCATAATGTTTATTGCATGTGTTTACTAAACTTGTGTATCTGTATATGCGTATTTATCACGCTTGTATGGACGAGCACCGGCAGTCCAGCCTAAAGATTTTCATGCCACTGAAATGTGGACAGCTTTTCAACCCAGTTTCGCCTGAATTATTACTCTGAAAACCCATGATTTGTGAGGACTATCTAATTGGTCGAAATGATTTGAAAAAAATCAAAATTGTATTCACCTGCTTTGTATGTTCAATTTCAGTGGACCATTATATTAAAGAAAGATAATGTAATACATGCATGACAAGTGAGGGAACGCACACGTTCGCTGTGGATGATTACTTCTCTTTCAGCCAGTTCACTTCTGGCCATTCTGTAAGTCAGACTTTATCTTTGGTTTCAATGAAAACCTCAGACTTGTTATAGTTGCTATTCTTCCTCGGTTTGGGCCATCGTGGTGATGGTGACTAGTTACAAAATGACTGACCTACATGAGAAGTCAAATCAAGTTATGGAGAAGGGAAGTTTGTTTGTGTGGACAGTAACCAAGTGAATTTTAAATCTTAAATATTGACAGTAACATAATTGAATGTGTAGCCTAAAACTACTTGATTTGCGAGCAAACATTTTATGATAAACATGAAATAGTGACTGTGTAGTGTCTAAAAGCGCATAAAGTGTTTAAGTTTTTAATAACCAAAACAGTTAATACAAATCTTTTCATATTAGCCTTATCAGTTTTAGTTACAGTGATCAACAATTGAGCGGATCATGATTTATCCTAATTGGGTTCTTTAAATGAAAAGTATTGACAATGTTGACATGCACATTAATCGCAGTTTTTGGTAAGCGACATAAACAATCAGAGTCACGATCCCGAGCGATTGATCAGTAATAACATTTTCATACGCTTCACACTTTTAAGATGTTTAAGACATTCTTGTCCAAAAGACGCATTTTTCTCCTAATACATATATGTAATTATATTATACATAATTATGTAATCTTGTAAAGTATCTAGCTACAAACTTTTTCCTGTCTCTTTTTTCAAGGAGGTCATAGGCAGAGCCAGCAAATTTATATTATGTAATTTTTTTAATGGCAATATTGAATTACAATTAGCTAACGCAATTTTCGGAAATTTCGTTCCCACTACTGTGTCGGACTTTTATCTATGCGGCTTTCCTTACAAACGCGTTTTTCTACAGTTAATCAGCTAATTTATATGCACCGGTTACAAGTTCCATTGTCGTGTTGCGAATTCCAATCAGAAAAGTTGTTAACATGATCGTAATGTTGTACAAGATGACTGTTGGAAAAGATAATGTAAAAACAATTCATAATTTCTTAAACTAGAAATTCTACGTCTTGTACTGATGAAATGAGTCGTTCAGAAAAGTGAAATCTTTGAATTTGGAAAGGGTAATATTCATTAATTCAAAAGTTCCTCGTACATGATACTAAAACTAATCTGTTTGACTTCGGGCAGTCTTCTTCTGCTCACGTTAGTTTGCTGGACTATGTGCACTCTAAATACGCAAATGAAAATTAACGCGCCTGTGCTTTTGACTCGTCATAAAATAGTCGTTGTCAGTATTTTAATGCTCCTAGTTCATGAAAATTTCATGACATATCCCAATTTATTCATCTTTCACTTCCAAACCATCTCTTATATCGTTATTTGTCATGTTCAGCTCACACTCATGTTTAATAGAACATCGTCCTCTTGCTAAACCATCTTTGTATAAATGGAGGGTGGTAACTTATAAATAAACGATTTACAAAGTCTCTGCCAGAATAATAATCATTAGAGTAGCTATTTTCATCGCAGACATAGTACGGCACATGCCCGCAGCAATATTACATCTATTAATACCTCTCTTAATCCAGAAAACAGGCACTGTCTGCCAATTACTGCGAATCTGAGTCGTAGTAATTGATACTTTTGGAGCCATGAAGGTGTGTTTCGCAAGTTGCACTTGCATATCGTGAATGACCTTTGCAAAGATGCCGCATTTTGACTTTTTGCGGAAAATCAAAAAATATATTGTGAAATGAACATTGTCCAAGATGTTTAGGAACGCTTTCATAATAAACTGTATTGATTGTTGATATAACCTGTCCAATAATGACAGAGCCAAGTAGTAACTCAGTTTTAAATTTACTACAGATTGAATTTTCATCCTCGTTCATATAAAGGCATCAGGAACCAACGGCTGGATAATTGATGAATGGTAAATTTTATTTTCCACAAAAAAACTGTCATATTGTATGTGATGCCTTCCAGCTATACTGTATAAACAAACTTGGGTTTCTGTACCAGCCATCATTGCTGACTAATTGCTACCTTTGCTGTTTACACTACTGGCACGGCTTACTTTAGCTGTAAGGAGTTATGATTGTGAATCAATGATGTCTACGTCAAACACAAGACGACCCTGAGTCTAGTGTTGGAAACAAGCCTCAAGCTCTGCTCAGAATGCTCAGATCGTTTTTAATCACGGCCAGTTTATCAAAATGACGATGAAAGAAATCAAGACAGTTTTGGTTTGTAGTTGTTGGCTCGGTTCAGTGGCTTTACTCGTCATAATTCACCTAATAAATGATATCATTCGCAGTGTCATCTCCCATNTGTTGGCTCGGTTCAGTGGCTTTACTCGTCATAATTCACCTAATAAATGATATCATTCGCAGTGTCATCTCCCATTATTTTCATATTGTGTCCTAATGGACGAGTGTATGAATGCAGGGTCGATTCAATAAAGTAATTATCCTGATTCTTCTTAAAATCCTAAAGATTATATAGCATTAAAGATACTGTTTGATCTAAAATGCATGTTATGATTGCTCTCGCAGTGCCAGAGTCGCAAGTTGTTAAACCATCACGAAGAATCCTGCTCCCGCATCAGTTCATACTTGATCATTATTACTTGTTTATGTATTTAATGGGATACTTCCAATCGGCAAAAAATCATCATCCTTGGATTTTTGCATGGGAGTATCTTCTCATTTTCACACATCCACGAGTATTTTTGGTACGCGCTCATATTATCATAACCGAATTTTAAATTCAAGATTTAAAGTATTCCTTTGAACGAAGTAAAAAATGGTGATCTTAATAAAAGTTAATGAGTTTGGACGTTCACTGGAAACCCACACTATAAAATCTTTACCATTATAATGAATGCAACAATGCACATAGGTTGCAAGTTGGACTGAAAAAGTCCGTATTATTGGGAGGCTATAATTGAAACTTGAATAGTACATCGTAAAAGTTTCTTCAAAAGAATAGCAGCTAAGTGTT
>JAAXOA010001583.1:0-15465 GCA_036561885.1 Salina celebensis
AAATCGTTGTCATTACTCTGTATAAAATATCCAGGTTTATGATCTTCATGTAAACTAGGAAGATTCTGTAGCACCGGTCCGATTGCTGGTAGTGTTTAATAATTATAGCGTTAGAAACTGTAATTATTATCTAAATATTGTCCAGAAATAAACCTCCTGTTGTACCAAACCACAGAATTCTGGTATCCAAATTATTTACTTCATTTCACAGGAAAATGAATTATCGTGGTATGCAAAGTACTTCCTTTCCTACATTTGATCAAATTCTGCAATATCCATCAAATTTGGCAGCACATGGTGGTTCATGAATTGTATGAAAACAGACAAAATTTCAGATGCTTCGGTCTACACGCAAATAAATCACTCAGGTTATGGAGCACAAATTAAGTTCGTTTTATATATAATTTCAACATATCGATTTTATTCTAAACAACGATCCATCATCCTCCGACAGAGCAATATTTTGAGATGAAAGATAGCAACTAATAATAATTTGATTAGGACATTTCCGTGATTCTCACAATTTCTTTCATATCGAAGACTAAGTACCTACCAACCGGTGCTCGATTTTCACAGGTATTTTTTCCTTTTGAAATGACTTAATTGATATTGTTATAAACGATAAATGAAAAGTAAATGATCTTTCAAAATAAATTACTTTGTTTTTTTGTTGATTATATTGAGAAGGAGGAAGTTAGCATAAACCTTCTTCAACTCTGAAATTTATACAAGAATAGTTCACGCCAGATTTTTCAAAATCACTCAAGTCTGCTCAAAGATTTAGAATCAAAAAATCATCACTGCCGGGGATGGATTACAAAATGTCGTCCTTGACTTTTCCACCGTCACCCTCGCTGACAAAACGCTTGCGACCACTGAAAAATAAACAAAAAAATCAAATTAGCTAAATGCTAAGTGTGTATACGAAGTAACGCTTGGCCTTGATAAGTTGTATTCCTTACCGAATTGGAACTTGGCGAACCACTTCATCAGTGATGCATCCGTTACGCTGAGCTTTGGTCACAAAGCGATCAATCAATGAATATGCCGGTGGCAGATCAATGCAAATGTCAGGTAAGTCCTCAAAGACTCGGACAAACCCCTATAAAATTACAAGTTCATAATCATACATTAGTCTTAGCCAATAATCATTATTATCCGTTAAAATCATAATAAATGTTGACTTACTCGCTGCATCTGTTCAGGAGTAACGAGACAAGAATTAAAAAGAGATTTCAAGAGTCGACAAATAGAATCTTCCACGCTTTCTTGCATTGACTCAAGGGCCATAACGACGGCCTGCAAAATAATGGTAACAAAAAATTAGCTTGCTTGTATTGGAAAAAATTTATCACAATTAAAAAAGTAGAAAAAAACCCACCTCATAAACTAACTCATGGTGGAAGTGAGGAACCTCCAACTCTCGGAGGCATCGTCCAGCCTCAGTAGCATCATTTGAAGAGAGATATTCTTTCAAGAGCATTGAAATCCTTCGAGATAAAGCTCTAACAGGTTGACCACCTCCACCAACACCCCAGACATTGTGAAGTCGAAGCATTGCAATTTTGTCGGCAAGCAAAACTTCGGACTGAGTGAGAGAAACTCTGAAAAAGTATATTACAAAAATATTTTTTTGAAAATTCAATCAATTTACTTAAGTTTTTTATGTAATATATTTATCTCAACTCACTTTGCATGCTCATTAGGAGCCAACTCCTTCCAGGAATGAACGAGACCCATAGCAACACAGTCATCGGCCACAGCACGAGCAATAAAGTTGCCGAGAATAGTTGCAGCATCCGGAGCATCCAGAATTAAGTCTGGAAGGTTGCCCAACAAAATCTCGAATCCTAAGAAATATACGTATTAAGTGATGTGAACTGTCCCCTGATTTAAGAAACTTTAGGACTGTATTTCACGACAGATATAAACCTTAGACATACCTTTGGCAATGTCTTCAGAGGAAACTACGCCCTCCATAAACAATTGTGAGATCAAAACGGAGGTCATTTCTCGATGAGATGGTTTGTGATCCATTGCAGACTCAACAGCAATGACGATCGTCTTGTGCTTCTTTTGTCCCATGTTCATTTCATCCAGGGCAGCAATAACCTCCCCGGTGTCTCCATGTTCAAAGTACTCCAAAATGATTCCCTCCACATTTTTCTGCACAAAATCAGAAAAAAGATTAAGATTAGAGATAGAGAAACAAAATAGGTTTTTTTTTGTGGCTTTAATTAAGTTTCTCATTAATTACCTGAATTTCATCGTCTGACATCTCAGGAATGATTGCTTCCAAATGAATATCACCATTGTCAAGTGACTCGGAATCATAGTTGGGATCTTTGTAGTCAAGCGCAGCGTCGTCATTCATTTCTGAGCCATAAGCACCCCACGTGCCTTTACCGCCGGCACCACCTACAAGTCACACAATCAAAAATTTTAAACAATCAACCTCGGCTAATGTACAGTATTGAGTTCCGTTCATCATGCTTCTTTAAACAAGACCCTCAATTCAAGGAATTTTGAGACCTACCAACCACCATCGCACAAATACCAATAAACCACTACTGTGTCATACAAATTAATTTTTTTAATACTCAGTTCACCATTGCGAATTGTTGCATCATTTTTTGAAAACATCCTGATCATACACTGATCAGCGTTACCTCCTCCTCCCTCCATGTCAACATTGTTAAGCGCAACTTCGCAGATACGCACTGCAGCCAAATCAAGAATGATTATAAAGACAAGATAAGTTTTAGAGCAAAGTAAAGCACAGTCATTTTCGCTTCGTCATCCTCATAATACCCTTGACTGCATTTCTACTCACATAGTCTTTTCTGTTACTTAACCCGTCCAATGAATTCGTAATTCATCGCTCTGAATTTTTTTATAAGTTTTGTGACTCGTCGTGCAAAAAACAAGAACCAATGACTATTGTAAACAGATTGCATAAGCGATTTTAGCACGTTTGCATTGTTGCCTGTAAAGGGATGGGATACAAAGAGCATGTCTCCTTGGGACGGACTGTTAAAACACTAACCATGTGCACTCCTCAGTCTCCTCGCCTCAACTATCCCAGGTCATCGACACCGCACGCACTGCCATACGACTTTCAAATTTTTCGTGTTATCAGTTGCAGGGCCTACACAAACCTACAGTTTTGTAAATATCTCTATTTCGCAACATTGTAATATGTACATAGATGCAAAAAAATCTCTAACACTTACTTTACACGCATAATAATATGCAACAAGCTAGATAAACTGTGTCGCCTTTATAGATAATGACTAATCCTGCTCACCTTCATTATTATTTAACTAGTAAATAAATTTAACAGTCAATTTGTCAGTTTTTGTACAAATACTTGTTACCCTACAAACACAAACAGTAACATTGTGCCTAATTCTGTACTCGCAGTAATCACTACTTGCTCTTTTTCTACTCGGGCTATTGTCTTGGCGAGGTTCCTAATCGATTAATGTGGATTCAAGATAAAACGTGTACAATGCTTTAGAGCGTCCTTCTGTTTCTTACCTAAAAATACAGTTTTTCAAGGAGGTGACAATTTAAGTTCAAACTTTTTTAAGTATTTCATTCAATTCTTTAAATTTAGTGAAACCTATGAATTGCAAGGCAAACACATACTTATAAACTTGCAACAATCCAGTTACGCATTTCATAAGGTAACGTTTAAAGCAGTTGTAATCAGCAACTCCATCTTACTTTATAGCTGCAGAGATCTGTTATGTTGTATGTACTTGTGTCTAGTTGATTTAAAACCAGTATTTTCATACTCTGTACCAAATTGCATCTTGTTTTCTGAATTCGTTGTCATCTTTATATTCGAAAACGAGACACGCCCTGAAGATGCAAAAAAATCTTCAGTGCAGGAAAGATAACACCCAAACTAAGAAGGAGAGAGACATCCTATGCTCTGTGTGAGTGGCCGTAACCACCAAACCACGTGCAGATTTCGATGAGTCTCTGGCTTATAACGCCTGGGTGAAAAGCGCTTACTATAGTCAAAAGTTTAAAAACACTTTTTGATACATTTCTTTTGCAATTGGCAAAACATTAATGAGACACTCTGATTGCATCGATATTTAGAATCCATTTTTCGCTTCCATTACTCTACACTACTATCAATAGTAACTTGCTCAATTTTATTATGCCCTAGACCTTACGGTACGAAGATCAGTTGACGTGTAACGGAATATTTATAGGAAACATGATGCGATTACGATGTGAACGCTGACGATGACTTTCTGCTTTAGTTAGGTGAACCGGCAGTATAAACTTTTTCTTTGCTAAATGCATACAAGTTTTCTATTTTATTTCACCCGCTGACGTCCATTTGAATCGAACAGTTAGATCGTACAGCTCAAGGAAAAAAAAACTTTTATCGTCTCTAAACTCCTTCTACTTATTGCCAACGTAAAGTTGAAATATGAAATTGTATGCATGAACAAAAGAGTTGCAATCAGTTAAGTAATGTGTAACTTCACAGTTGCATGCGTGATTGGCGGTGGCAATAAAACATCACAACCTTCCTTGCCATTTCATGAAAGTTACTTGAATAAATAGGGAAGCATTATTGCCCTGCTTGTTATCAACTGATACTGTTACTTGTTATACACTAATTTTTAAATAACTTTAAAGAAAAATATCTCGGCTGGTTGGCAGGTGGGTTATTTTATCGTAAATATATAAAAATAACTCTATGGTTGCTAACCTTTCTTAGGAAGACCTCGACCAAAGCCGTTTCTTGGCTTTCTGGAGTTTTTCAAGAGACGGGCTCCCGTAAGCACAGGTCCTGTTCCATTACTAGCCTCTTTTGCCAAGTTCTTGGTAAGACGTTTCGCCTTCCGCTTAATACGATCCGACGGGAAACTGTCATTCATCAACATCGACTTCGGACTCTTCGAGTCTCCATCGATTCCATTAGTCTCAATGTCATCCTCCAAGTCCCCATTCATAAGGAGCGCGTCATCCAGCTTGGCCATGTCACCAGCTCCATTCATAAGCTTGAGTTCAGCAGTTCCGTTCATTGCCATGGTAAAAAGTCACGAAAGATTTTTCCTTGTACTTGAGTTAGGTTGCTTTTGTAAGTTTTAATTCTCCTCTTGATTAAACGTAGTTTAAATACGTGTAAGATACTGATTAAGTTCTATATATACGTTTGTATTGTTTTCGGTTTTTGTTGTAGAGTGATGCGACGGTTCTTATAGTGTTTCTTTTGCGAGATTTATTTAGTAGTGTGTATTGTAGAGAGTAACTAGTAGTTTCCAGGTAATCCAGGTATTTTTTTCAGCCTTTCCAATTTTGCAGGATTCGACGTCGTCTGTCTTTCTGACTTTCTGCTTCACGACGCAAACGAACTAATCTTGACGGATGTGAGTTGGTGCAGAAGTTATTCATACATGAGAACGGAGCAGGTTTGAAGATTAATCTTGAGTTTAGAGTTCTCTCAATTAAATTTCCATTTAAAACTGCTGTTGAAATTAACTTCGTGCTTGTTCCTCTTCCAGAATGGACCCCGGCAAGTGTCACCTATTTCGCATGAAACGTTTTACAATCCTTGCGAGCGACGCAAGTCGTTTTCAAATCTCCCCTTCTTCTTCTTTACTTGACACCACAGTCAAGGTTTCACACAGCGAGTCTGGAAAACAAAGGGAGAACAATGAAAACCCCAAACTTGAAAACAAGATATCTTTCGCTATTTTATACTTCGTGGCGAGTGTGTAGTTATGTGCATTTAACCATACAAGGCAACTACTTGTTTCTAAGCCCGAAAAATCTTGTCAAGGTTAACGTGTAAGCTATACTCCATGCTATTTTTCATTCAACTACGCAATTTGTGATGATAATGCAATGCATGGATACACCGTCGAATATAATTTTTCTTCAACCTGTATCACTGACGACCGCAACGACCTCCGACTGCCTCCTTTATAAATATGCATTTGAATGAAAAGTGTTTACAAAAATGTACTATTGAATCTTACCACCGCGTTTTGTTGGTTTTCTTTTCCAAAAAATATACACCGGTTTTTGCGACTTTTTGTATAAACTTTTACCACAACTTAGTCGGCTTGTTTGGTGGGAATTTAAACTAAAGAGCTGAACTACTTTGAACACACGTTTTTACTCAAAACGATCAATTGGTTTTGCTCAATAATACGTTCAGTTTCCACTGAGAGAACAAAATCTAAAAGATAACTATCTATACTGTTTCTTTACTTCGCAAACTTGGTTCTGAGTTGTTTTAAAATATTGATATTGGCATGATGTGGCACGTACGCAGTCAACTAAATTCCTCTCCTATCGAAAACAAATACTCGTAAACTATAACGAATCCGTATCTAATAAATTTTTGACAATTACACAATAAAAATCATTTTCCGCTTAAGATCAATCACTAAATTTCACACTGCGCTAATAGGTTTGTTTTTCTCTTTTTTTGCCACAATGACAACAGGAATGAGCAAGAATTTCAATGTCTTACAACAAAAATACACCACTTAATCTTGACAACTCTTTATCTTTAACAATTTAATTATTAATATACTATTAATAGATAACTACGTTTTCCTCTTAACGATTATATTGTCTTTTTATAACTTTGTAATTAAACTCCACTTAATTTCATTAAGTGAGCAAACGGAAAAAATATATTGAAACTTCTTATCAATAAATCTCTCTAATGGCTATGTACTCTGGTTGACGATACTGCGTTTTACTCGAAATAACTTGAAAATATTGTATAAAAAACTCTCGACTCCAAACAACTAACTTTGAAATATATAAATTTGATAAACTATGTCATTTCTATATGCCTCTATCCCTTAAAGCTTTTTTTTGTTCCGTGCTCTCGACACTGGAAGTCGACCTAAACTTAAATCTTTGTTTATGAGCAATTGCAGAGGAGTGGACGCAGCAAGTCTACAGACAAAAGAAACACATCCAACAACAACCAGAACCAGATGTTGACTGACGCACNTGTTTATGAGCAATTGCAGAGGAGTGGACGCAGCAAGTCTACAGACAAAAGAAACACATCCAACAACAACCAGAACCAGATGTTGACTGACGCACAAAACAAACTGCAACACCGAGCAGCGGCAGCCAGTACAGCTTCTGAATTTGTTATGTTTTCGTTGTGCGGAGCTTCGAAAAAAAGTATTGACTTTCTTTTTGTCTATTTTTTGAACTGACGACGAAGACGACCACGTCGACTACTCTGACTGAACCAATACTCGAGGACCAACTGAGCTTCTTTACAAACAAGTTCCACCTTCTTGTTCAATAGCATTTATCCAAAACTTTGTTCATCTTCGTAGCAACTACTTCAGCATCAGTTTTTTTTTTCAAAACACGGCTTTTTTCGCATACATGCATGAGTTGCAGGTTAGTTTGTTGAGACCACCACCTCCACCGTTTTCAAAGCAAGCCTCACGAAGCCCAACCAGAGAACAAGAAAAAAAGATCGTACGATGTTTAGCGTCGAGCCGTTGTGCGTTGTGCGATCCACACAAAAAAAAAGTTATCCAACATGGTATTAGCAGAAATGCCTAAGCGTAGCCAGGATGGGAAGAAAAAAGTATTGATGATGATTATGGAGACCGACGAATATCTCCAAATATACTCCCCTTACTCTTTCGCTGTTGCTACGGCAATTGGTATATGACAGCTTTTTTTTGGTCGGTTATAAAAAAATATAGTGTTTAAAATATTTTTTCATGCAAGCTTTTACACTTGAGTATACCGACCGATGTGTGGATATACTACCAGCGAGAAAACTAGGCATCCTATCCTTTTTTTCAAGTGTTTTGAAGAGGAACAAAATAGAGAACTGGTACAGATGCTACAAAGGTATATGACAGAGTGAGTATGAATGTATCTCGTACTACGACGTAGTTTTTTTGAAGTTGTTGTTGTTGTTGTTTTCAGTCTGCGCTTGGGATGATGATGATGATGGCGATGCATGCTTACAGTCTAGTAACTGCTTGCTGATAGCACTATTTTTATACTGGTTGGAAAATACTTGAAACTGCTCTCGGAGTTAACTAACGAGAGAGGCAGAGACAAAAAATATAACATATAACACTGGGAATAAAGACGAGACAATGCGTTATAGAGTAAGTTATCATAACAATCTGAAAATGTAATGGTCAACACGAGTTTTTATCTTCCACATGCTTATTTTTGTTTCATCAGAAAAAAATAAAAACCATGAAAGAAGTGTAGGGGTAACGAAGTAGGTTTGTAAGGCTATTTTCCTCATGAAGGCTTTTTGCGAATATTTAGCCGAATTGTATCATCGGTGGTAGAGTAAGAGAGAGATTTAATGATGTTTTGCTTTTCAAGTTGATATGTACGCGTGTGTAAAAAACATGTTTTTGCATGAGCTAATCTTGCTTTCTCTGATGCTATTTAGGGTTTGAGTAAGGGAAAATCAGAGTTATTTTTTGCTTTTTAATGCTCAACGATGAGATGAGTTTTTTTGCGCACCGGCGAGAAGCGCAAGTAGTGCTGTGGTTGCAATATTTAAGCTGTGTTTTCATTTGCAAAAACACTATTTACTGTTTTGCACAGAAAATTCCTGATTTGGTGTTGTTGTCAAACATAAGCAATGGTTTGTACTACTCAGCTAATTTTGCAAATGTCAAAAAGCTATAAAAAATATTAGTTTTAAATTGTATTCTAATTGATGCCACAAGTATTGGGCCTATTTGTGAGATAATGTGAGAGTTATGTAAAGGAAAGTGTCAAAGGTATTTTCACATTTTAGGTATCTTGGAAAAAAAATTCATATAATCGATGTGAAAATATATAGGATCCAAATAATACAAGAGATAATTTCCCCCTGACAATTTGTCAATATTCATATAAATCTCCACGCATAAAAAGAAAGAAACATTTGTTCTGTGAAGTCTATTATGGTGAAACAGCCTATGATGCATGGTGTTTGCAAAAAAATACATAAATGTAGCATATACTTACTACATAATATAGCCGGCTTTTAATGTTGTACGTGACTATCGTTACGATTGTTAGACTAGTTGTTCCAGATAGGAAGATAATATATTTAATATGTTAACAATAATAATCCATAGATCTTTTGAAACCATTTAATATTGAAGGTTTTTAATTACACGTGTACAGTTGATTTTCCTGAAAAATCAGTTCTGAACAGGCTCTCAAAACAATCTGCGATTTATATATGTTCCAACGCAGCAAAAGTAAAATAAACATAAGTTATGGAGTTGGGCCTGCGTAAACTTACTTCTCTCTATCGTTTATCTCCTGCAATGGTAGATTAATCCAGTAGTTTTCTTTGTCTAATATTTCGCAAGTGAAACAAGTGCAAACAAGAGTTAAAGCTTTTAGCGCTAATTTATGCATAATATTCTGCAAAACTGTTGTTCCATCGTGATGTACCAGGAATTTGTATGTAATTGCATGCATGCTGTAACTGCAAATTGTCTTTATTAAAAGCTACCGAATCCAGTCACAGTTACCAAATAAACCTATCCAGCATTCTACACTCTAAGGTTCCCTAATAAAGAAACTCACCAATAATTGTAAATCGGTCCAGGCAGGTTTCATGCAATGGCCACTGTTTATTTTTGTGTACGTGCTTCGTACGAAAATAACACGCTGCGATTAGGCTTTAATGGGAATCGGTTTTGTTGCATGCATTTATCATTGAAATGTCCATACACAGAACTTTTCTTTGTTACAAACGAGTTATCATCACTGTTGCCAACTGAAATCTTCGTGTACTTAGAGCAGTGTAATATTACTCTGGGCTTGATGCTCTTCGCTCGTTGGACATGGATGGCTTGGTAATAAAAATTATAAAGTATACACACACACGTACACTCATACAGGCATAACCCATAATTTGCTGCAACACTACTAGTGTTGATCCATCCATCCAGTAACAACAGATTAGCTTCTTCCTTTTCCTTTGACTTTCTGATGAACTACTCCTTGGTGTACCTAAGTTCAGTTGGAAGCTTTCTTTTAATAAGCTATTATGGAACGTCGACTCATCTAGCTCAAGATGAAGCCTGTTTACTTTTTTCTGTTCAGGACGTAGACGTATTAGTATTAACCTATATTATTTTTATTCAGAATTTTCCAATCTATCATCCATTCAAAACAAATTCACGTATATGAAACCATAATCCAACGTTGTGCTTCAATTGTTATCATGTAGCAGGCAAAACCTAAGGGATTTGGTCTTCGGCTGGGCATACTAGTTTCCTACCTGTCGGCTGTGACTCAGACTTGGTTCACTCGACAAAAAGTATCCGGTACATGTTTTTATACAGCTCAATATATAAGTAGAACAAAGGGCCCCTCGGCTTCCGTTATGCGTATGAGTTGGTCAAAATATTTTCAATGTGATACTTTCTGACTCTCTCGACTGGAATTATTATGCAAAACATTCAAACTGAATGGAGTTTCAGTTTCGTATCAGATATCTTTTTAAGGCTGACTACCCATCTGTACTTATGAATGTTTATTGAAATGGAGCAAATTAATTTGTAATGTTTTAACATTTCGTTTACTATTATGACATGTGCCTAATAATCTCAACAGTTTAGCTTTGAACGACTGGTGTACTTTTTGGCATCATAATCCCTTTTCGTTTCACAAGATGAACAAAGAGTTCGAGTGATTTAGTTGAAAATGTGGCTGTCAGCTTGGGAAAGAGTAGAAGATCATCTTGACATGATACTTTTTCAACTTAAACGAGTCACTGGCATCTCAAGTTGCAGTGCAGTTCGAAGCTCCATTGTATAATTGCTAAATCATTTACTATTGAATCCATTTGACTATGTATTTGGCAAAATTGTGCTTATCGCAGCTATTCACTGTGTCGAGTGTGAAGTATAGAGTCATTTGCCATTAACTGATAGAGAAGGTGATTAAGCAGCCAGCAATTTCAGCATAAAACATCTGTCGCAATTCAGAAAGCATCCGTTTCAGTATTTAAAAGTTACTACAAAATTGATACTATGATACATACATAAAACACGGCTATAAGATGGATGTTAAGTGCCTAAGTCATAATTATCATAAACAAAACTGATCAGTTGTAACCCAGACTGTCTCTTTTGCCATAATATAGACGCATCATCACGTATAACGGCTAGACTGACTCGTTGTTTAGCCAAAAAACAAAATATGGCATTTTATGATAATCTTGGATCTTCATTGGACTTAAAGAGACATAAAGTCGATGATTAAAAATTATTTCTTTTACTCACATGTAAAATTTCAGTCAATAAGAGGAATAAGACATCAATCATATGAAATTGTAATGGAAAACTACCCGAATGCAAATTATGGATAGTGCCAAACTAATCACGGCATGCATTCAGTCTCCATAAGTCTCTACACTTTCGTTTCTAGCAATTTCACACATGAAGAAATGGAAGTTGGCAGTGAAACTTTTAAATAGACAACTTCCAGAATTAAGTATTCCAGAGTTGCGCCGCCAAAGTGACTTTAGCTATCAACACGAACCGAAGTTCATACACAACCACAGCCCCAAGACAAAGTTTGCATCTCGTTTCCGTGCGTAGCTCATAATGAAAATGAGTGAATATTTAAATCTAAGAGACGACCGGTCTGCGGGCTTACTCGCATTCCAGAAAATGAATAAACATTATCATGAATTACAGTATACAACATACATATAATCTTACTTCCCAACCAAGTTTTGTCATGTGTAAAAAAACAGTTCTCCAGTCAATGCTGAAAGTTAGTTCTAAAGTAAGAAAGAGAGAGCTCCGAACAAAACAATCTAATTGTGCTTGGTAGTAAAACTGAGTTGTAGCATTAGCATATGGAAACCATAAGGAATACCTATATAGAAACTATATCACTACAACAGAACTACGTCGCAGAATTTTTTTTCGTACCACTTCGGTCTACATCGGCTCACATATTTTCTCACGTAATCGTTGATTTTTGTAAGAAATGCAGAGCCAATAAGACAAAATCAGAGCTTGCGAATATACATTTTTATGCAGTGAACATGTCACGTAGGAGTATAAGTGAATTGACAAGACGATATGCAAGTGCCTTACTGGCACATAATTTTCCAGTGAGTGAGCTCACTTGGAATAAAAATGCCTTATAGAATATTATCAAAATTGACAAAGTCAAGTGTAAGCTGCTGGCAGCAAGTGAGAATCTGCAACGCAAATGGTTACTTAATACCGTATTGTGCTAGGTTTAGGGCAACAGCATGTATCTATTTTGAAAAGATGTGATGAAAATGATCCACAACAATGCTGCAAGTGGATGGTTACTGGCACTATGCTGGCATTCAATGGGTTTCTAGAGCTCATGTTTTGTCTGCTTCGATATCTATCTATGTAGCTTCATAAGAAACCACCCTCTTTTACTTCCACCGGCCACCCGACTAGATACGTTGAGGACCCAGTTTTTATACTAGAAGCACCAACAGCGGCGCAGTTCTGTCTCTGATGCCTAAATCTTCCAGAAAACTCTTCGTATTCTCTTTCATTGTCCATGTCCGTCAGTGTAGTAGCTGTTGCTAAGCGCTGACACTTTATGCCTCAAAAATATAATGCGTAGTATTTTTCTTTTAACTTACATGTGGTTCCTATGCAGGAAAAAAAAACTAGCATCGCTTTCAGCAGCTATTAAAGCCCGTCGCTTGTAAACCTTTACCTATTTTTGGACAACACTGAAAGGAAGAGGTTTTGTGTTCGTTTCTCTGCAATCATTGTTGCTTGTTCCTGACTTTACTCACATACATATGGAATGGTTTGTGCCATACTATATTTCGCTAGCTAGTCAAGTTGTATGCCTATTATTCAAAATGGTTTAATTTATGTAACGTGAATTGTTGAATTGACGTTTGATTCAAATTGTCATTTGTGTAGAAAGGGACTTTCTACAGTTATGGATAATCTTTCCCATTGAACGAATTCGTATTTGTTGCTTGTTTAGACTATCATCCTCGGCAACATCATTTCAATTAGTCGTTGTACATATTGTATGCTAAATGTGTACAATACAAACTACATCTATACCTATTAGTATTAGTACACCTATTTTGATAGAGAGTTGAACATATTTATGCACTAAGGTGATTTTATATACCTAAGCGTAATCTTATAATACTACCCCAAATCATGGTGTATGGTGGCGTGTGGCGACTACTACTTTACAGTAGTAGTACCTAATATTAGTTCTGAGTTTTTACCAGCATGTATTACTTTCACTAGTTTTGTGATTGATGACCAGTTTCATTTGACCATATCTATGATGATTCTAATTTCAGAACTAGTCTTATGAAGAGTCTACAGCTTTTAACATGTATTAAAAGCCAAATATGTATTTCCGATATGCAAAAATGTTCTATCAATGAAATCCAAATACCGACTATTGTGACCAGATAGATAAACATGTATAGAATAGAAAAAAGTCGCATATCCGGTGTATATATTTGATGCATGTATTAAAGTTTCTAAAAAGTTTTGATCACGCCTTGTTTGGTTCAGCTAAATTATTGTCTTGTCTTCTACTGTGACTACTTCACCTTGTCAAATTTAAAAAATACGATTTTTTTTCCTGGACTGTATGTTTGTACTAACGTCATTTTCAAATAGGTTAGGTGAAGTTGCTTGATGTTGACTGACTTAAAACACATTCTGTTCCAAAAACTGAATGCTGAATTTGCGAAAACAATATCCATGAGCATGACAATACAAAATACATTGCTGCAAGCAGTTGATTGTTTACATGCCAACATCAAAACAGTTGGTATTTTTCCAGAATTCACACCTGTGCATCGTTCATATTGATGGTAATTTGCAGTCACAACTGAACAAATAATTTCCCATATTGCAAGTAGTTCACCAAACATGGTTCCTTCATTTCTATCCACAAATATATTCGCCACATAATACGCCATGTGCATTTACCGGAGAATAATGAATGAGTCATAGTCGTCAAGTGTTGGAAAGATTCACAACAGATATATTCAGGAATAGGAATTCTTTGTTTCAGAACATGCCATGCTACTTAAATTTAGTATGCATATACCGTTTTCCCAGCACATCCACAACACAAAAACTTAAGACCTTTCGGCACACTCGCGTTGACATGGATTTGCCAGCATGTGTGTTCAAAGTAATTTCGTGAGTGACATTTGCTTCGATAAAATCAGGTTATTTACCATACTTCCTGCAATTTTTACTTAATTTTGACTATTAACTAAACGTCTCCATGATCGAAAGTTGTTGCTGAAGAATACTTACTAATTGTAAGAAGTAACTACCATACATACCAGCGACTAACTTCATTGCTTTAACTTTCATACAACGTACTGTTCCATCGTTTAAGCGCATCTCATTACGGCAGCTAATCGCAAAACAGGCATGGAGAATGGAGACCCAAATGTATACAAACGTTTGGACATAATCACCAAGCACTGACTTGGAAGCTTCCACTTGCCTAATATACCTACGTTTATGGATTGTAGTCTGAAATACAAACTTGTCGCCAAAAATATGCGAAACTCGTCCGTCAGCGCCACCCATATTAGTATGAAACACAATTGAAATTGATTCGTTGGAAATCAACTCAATCAATGTATTATATTGTAGTTCCTATTAAATTGAGACACGTAGTCGCCCATTTCAAGGTTTCTCAATTTTTATACGCTGTGGCTATACAAGTGAACCGACCGACAAATATAATATATTATTATGACATGTTTTTCTATCTAAATAACTATTTCTTCAAGCATTAGACGAATGCTTCGTACAACACCGAATACCTAATGCCTGTTCTTTAAAGGTAATAATATTAATTTTAATTATCATGATCCTGTCATGTTGACATTTCAAATCTAGCGGACTGGAATGCGTTTATTTTCAGGTTTCCAAGAACATCTGAAATTTCTTTTCAGTTAATTATTACAGTAGACGAGCCCTACGCCTGCAATGTGCTGGTGTTGATTATTTAAAAAATCATATTTCAAATAATGATTATGATTAGATAACGTGTTAAATTGTTTACATTTATGGCTTGATACTATTAATGCAGGCAAAGACTAATACGGAAAACAGTTCACTAATACGTTTGATTGATTAATGATTTGTCAGGAATGCTATCTCTCTAAGTCTGTCATCTGGAAGTTGTAGACTTCAGAAGTGTTTGGATTTTGATTACAATTTAGCAAAATATTATTGCGGGTTCCTTGTTTATGGCTTTATGCACTGTCAAAACAATCCGGGAAACCAATCCTCGCGAATTTAGCTGTCATTTACCCGATCTATATGATATCAGCCTTAAACATTTCCATAGAAAAAAAACCTCTAAGAGAAGACCGACTACTACCGCGAAATCGTCAACTCTAAAAAAATTTACGAAGGTTGCTGATTGGTCGAAGGGTCAATGTGG
>JAAXOA010001584.1:0-15458 GCA_036561885.1 Salina celebensis
ATAAAAAATAGACTATGTAATAATATTTTCTGACGGAAACAGCCAGTTTCAAATGAAAAGGACTTGGCTGGATCACGGAAATTTTATGTTATGTTGATTGGTGTGCATCACTGTGAGGATTTTTTTTTTCTTCAAAATTTTTGACCCGCTAATAAATAGGGTTTACTATTGATAGTTATTTTTCATTTTTGGTAAAACTCTTAACTGGAGGTTGTTTTTTCTCTTAGAAAGTACACGCTATAAAAACAGAAACATTGTTAGTATTTCTCCAATCCCCTCTTCCAGCAACAGATTAAAGTTTGATTATAGAAAAAGAAAACTGAACAATTGGATATTTAAGTAACTAAGAATGACTTTCCCTATTGGCTCACTGCTGGAGATTTTTTATCGCTTTCTTGAGAGGTAGGAGTGTTTCCATGGGGCGGCCTGTCCTGAGCTGGAGGCCATGAATTCGATCCGGCACCGGGAATAGGAGAGTCGGCACCAAAAGGTTCAGTGTCCAATGCAGCTGCTGCATCGTACTGACTATTTTCTAGCCTCGTGATTAGCCGTTCGTCTTCATCACCAAACTCGCCGCCCATAAGGGACGGCTCACCGACAACCATTACGTCTTGGGAAGCAAGAGAGAAACTTGGACCTGGTGATCTTTTCTTGCTTGCTGCCGGAGGAGTTCCTGCACCGGTTCCAGAGGATATTGACGCTGAGCCTTTACGCTTCCTTCTCTTTGATGTCGGTCTTTGTGATTCTAAGGGAGCAACAATGATATACAAAGTAAGCACCGAATGACATATCAAAAAAGCAATAACAGCAGAAAGTATCTTGCATGCTTAAATACGTACCTGGTGGAGCTACCATTCTCTGCCATTTTTGGAATAACGTTGTTTTTAAACAATCACGAGGGGATAACGCGTAAGCTTTATGTCTTGACATTAGCTCTTGCATGGGCTCCAATATTACACACAACTAAATCAATCAAAGATAGAAATAATAGCATATTAGCAGATTTTCTCTCATATTTCGAAGATAACATGTTGGGGCATCATGTTGGGTTCTAAAAACTTACCCTAAGGAAATTCAGAGTAGTAGATGTGACTCCTTGTCGCGTTATGTTCTTGGAAAGCTGCTCAAGCATAGCTGGATCCTGCTGTTGAGCATGCATAGCTACTGCGCTTCTAGGAACTAACTCACGCGCTGTCCTCACCGCGAAATGCCATGATTTTATTCGCATTAGGTCATCGAAGGTAAACTCTAATATCAACCTACCTTCCGTACAAACCTATTCAAAAAACAAAATTAATATTGTAAAACATGCCAGTATTCGTCTTAATCTTCAATATCCCATGTCGTCTTGAAGTGCTTACCTGAGTATACATTGGTTTCCCAAGAACGGTTATCATTGTACATTGATCGCAGTCTAATGTGATACTGGTATTATGGAAAGATTCTTTCGGATGCCTTAAATTATACGATACTTCCGTTACTCCCCCTTCAAAGATACTTCTGAAGTACCTGGGTATTAGGGTTCTTCCAATGGCTGAAGTGTCAAAAAAAAAAAGTACACACATGTTAAGTGTCTGGTATGCCAACTCTCAAATATTGATTCATGCTGAGATGATAGCAAGAGAAATGCAGGAGAAAGCAGTGGGGCAGTCTGCTACACTTACTGTATCTTTTGAGACCATCTTCCAGGCAGAATGTAAGAGTTAAAGTAGCATCGTCTTCGAAAAATTCTGTCGCGAATGCATCCCACCATAGGTTGTCACTGTCCTCAGTTCGCTGCTGTAGCCTTCTATTCAGCTCGTAAATTCGAAAATCTGGCTGACCAAAGTACGGAGCTCCTCTTCTGGGAATGGGCATGGGTCTGAAACAAAACAACATGATAATGTTCATGAAGTTGTTAAACATAATATTTAGGTTGTTTTATGCTCAAATGAATTTCTGCTCTGTTGTCTGAGAAATGACAACGGTATGAATAGTCTGTTATTGATATGGATCAACCTAAAGTATGAATTTGGTGTGGGCGGAGGTGGACCACAAAAGAAAGCTTCTGAGCCACTACGAGATCCTGAGCCTGGTCCTCCTGGTCCTGGAGTGGTGGGAGGTCCCATGATACCTTGTGGTCCATTTGATAAAGGGGAGTGTGATGGCGGTGGTAGTCCGCCAGGTATCGGTATCGGTCCTCCTGGTCCTGGAGGTCCAACGTTGGGACCGAGAGGAGACGGTCCGCAAGGTGTTCTGGCAGGGGGAGGTGGCCAGCCTCCGTTCCATGGGTCATTTGAATTTGTGCAACATGCGGCACACGAGCATGGCGGAGGCGGACGCGGTGGCGGCTGGGGTTGCTCAATCCATCTTTCGACAACCGCGGGCCCGCCACCTTCCACCACTTTCTCAATGCCACCTCCCCCGAGGTATTCAGTTTTATACTCGAAGTACTTTTTCGGCTCTGGTGGCTGTAAAAGTTGACTATTCCTCTTTTTACCCGTCGTGAGAATGCTTCGCACTTCTTGATACACTTTGAAAGATTTACAGGTTGCACGCGGAACAGTTTATGACTTCCCCGGCATTTCACATGCACACACGTGCTACCAATTTCTTCTCTTCACTCTGAAGAATTTATAAATTGCAACACTAATTGAATCCCGATAAAGTTACACGTGAGCTCATAGAAAACAGGTTACAATTCCTACTTCAAACGCAAGATTAAATCACACGTCGACAACCACAATGACAAGAAGTGAATTTGCACATCACCCCAGAGAAAGCTATAACACACTGGACATACTAGAAAAACCACGCTTGCTATGAACGCCAAGTACGCCAATGTGAAACCAGTAAAGGTGATCCTTTCACGTTAGCAACTCGTTTGTTTGAGTCGTGTAAGCACACTTTCACCACAGTAAGCACACTGTAAGCTACGCTTTCACTAAGAGAAAACCAGACTTGTTTTATGAGCACCTTTTTGATCTCATCTAACTCAAACATTAACTACATTTTACAGCAAGTAAACTATTCAGAAAAATGAAAAACACTTGTGTCTGTTCCGTGCACATAAAGTGGCAGATTTCAAAAGAAAGCTCAATTTAAAAATATTTATATTTTCAAGATAACTTGCTATTTATGTTGTTATCACTTTAAAGAGTTGCTCTTCAGCTAAAACTTTATATGATGTATGAGACAATTAGCATTTCCATACGCAAATTAATTGACAATTAGAACATGTTCTTGGAAACTTATATCGGCATGTCGAACTTATTTCTCAAGGTTTTTGCTTTTATCCTTTTCAACGTTGTACCTTTTTTGATTTGTCAATGAACATTGTAAACACGACAGTACACGTACTTCGTGCTCCCACCAGACCATGTCCAGTTACACTTGACAATCAAGATTAGCTGAATGACAACCGTGAACACGACCATTAGCGTCGCCCGTTGACAGATACAACTCGCTCGGTAGCACTTGTTACAAAACCAAAACTCTGATCACCCACATAATTCAACATTATAGAAGGTCATGGATGAAGACTTTATGGTGACAAAAACAATGACCATGTAACCAGCTATATTTTTTTTTCGTTTTTCTACAAACAACCTGTAGCATATTAAGTTGTGAAAGTAATAGAGAGAAAAAGGGACAGACCAAGTGAAAGCGAGACCGAGAGATAGAATGAACAAGGAATGGTCACACACAGCACGTGGTCATTAAAAAATTCCTGACTCGTTCACAACGTTAGCGTATCCAGCTGCCTGCTTTACACTAGGCCATTCAAGCAACATTTTTTTTCTCTCTTCCATAACAACACACTCTAAACACATGACGACCGTGGAAGCTATGTGTTCAAGCTTGGAGTAAGTTCATTTTCCCCCTTACTCTTTTCCTACTGTTAACATCAATCTACGTGAGGAAAAACTAGAAGGGAAATCAGCTATCGTTGGTTTTACAAGCTGAAGAAAGGAAAGAAAAATATGTTATATTTGACGAGCGGGTTTTGTTGAGGTGCACTACACACCACTACCACACGGATTCTCGACATGGGCCGCACACAGTCCACATTCATAGTTTCGTCTATTTTACAACAACATCTACACGCGCATCATGATTACATATAGGGAAAGGTTTACCTCCACACCAATTGTCCCATCTACTATCTCGCTAGTAGTTTTTTTATATATTTTTCTCGTTGCGTTACTTTCCTCAGCGAATAAAAGGGAAAATTTGTGAGAGCGAGTGAAGCTACGACAGAGTATTCTAGAGAGAGACTACGGAGAGAGGCCTCCGTAACAGAATAATAATATGTTATGTGTACAGAAGCAGAAGGAAAAGAGAATAGATACTAGTATACTGGAAGTACGAGTGCGAAGTTGAGAACCCGGCTGTGCCACTTGATTCTATTCACTTTTCCCTGTAACACGGACAACCAAACAGCTCACATCACATACGCTAAGACGGTGTGATATGCCTTGTTCTCTTTCCACACAAGAAATAGTTTGTACATTCATATAAACTACTTTTTTCACACAGAACCTCTCACTCAATATACTTTTCTGTCAGCTTTCAAAAGGATTATTCTATATATAGACTTATGATAAAGAACTCTAGACAAATTGATATAAAAATGTGTGCAATGTAACAACCAGTCAAACATCCAAGCATTATAATTTATTATTTACGGAATTCTTTTTAAAAGAAATTTGTAGATGGATAGGTTCATAAGTTGTTCAAGTACGTATCATTTTTTTTGAATACACTCGGCCAACGTAAGTATGCATCTTGTCTATAATTTTTTGGATGTTCATGCAAAAAAAAAGTCAAAGCCCACTCCATTCTCTCTCCCTCTTTTTTCTCTTCTTTGGTATGTTTTTCCTATTGCGTAAGAGAGAAAAAGTGAAAATACTCAAGCTTTCCTACGTGGTTCATTATTATTATCATCTAAGAATAGAAGTTGTAGTGGGGAAGGCTCAACTAGAAATGTATATTTTTCAACATTTTCTCTCTCTCTCCTTCCTAGCATTTTCTTTCAAACACGAAAATCTAAAGAGAGAAAGCACAATGTTGGGATATTACATGTTGGATACTGCATTTATTATTAGACTCTCTCCACTAGTATCATTTAGGTAGCATGATACTTGTATATGTGAACTATGAAGTGGTGGTTTCTCCTAGAAAGGAAATAAAAAGTCACGGCATTGGTAGCAGTTCTAGATAGTCATAGAGCTACTTCTCTCCTTCATTATGAAACGAACTTCTCTCACACTCTCTCCCTTTTCTATCCCTTTTTTTTAGCAAACTTCAATGTCCTATGTGTACACATATATTTTTCATACTTTTGTTCAAAGCTTATATTTTCATACACACAGCGTGTTGTCGACTATACAGACAGTTTTATGTTATATCATATAGATTTTCTTTCCCAACCGGTTCATGTTCCTCCCACGGCCCCTTCATCCATCCTGAGTATTTACTAAAAGCTTATGAGCACTCACTATCTTTCTAATACCACTTTTGCCTCTGCTCCTTTATGCCATCCCTTACAACTAACGGTTTTCAATAGGTGGCAGACTACCACTATATAAGGTTGTTTTTTTTATCAGTGCTTCACTGAGTCGTCTTCTTCCATTGACTTTTCTCTTTCTCTCGGTTTTTTATTGTGCTACTTTCCAATGAATTCAGCAACTTGTATAACTTTATGGGTATGTGGAAACTGCAAACATATTATGCTTTCTCTTGCCGTCTCTGAAGGAAAATTTTTAGGCACACAAGTACAGAAAAAGGACATGAGAAGCGGCACGTTAACTTCTCCAGGATACCAAAAAAAATGCATACATATATTCATGGACAAACACTGAGAATAAATGGAGCACCAACCCTCATTACGGAACACATAAGAGTACCTTACGAAAAACGGAATGCTAGAAAAAGGAAGAATAAAAAAAAAGAGAAAAAACGACAGCAGAGTGAAAGGAGACTCATGTAGTAAAGAAAGAACCTTAGCTCAAGTTAGCATGCACATATAACTCTCTCACAGAATAGACACAGCCAAACGGGTACAAAATAGTACGTCTCTGAGTAGACCAAGTGAAAAGCCATTTCCAAGAATCACATGGATAGAGAAAAAAAGCCTTTTTTTCATTATCCTCTAGACGAACAACGAAGTAACGTCGAATTCATGACTATGCTTCTTGTAGGCTTCTTCTGTGTTGTTTTTAGTTACATGATTTTTCCTTTTCTTTTCATGAAAAAAATCCAGATAGTTCAAATACAGTTGCAATTACGTGGATCTTACATGTATGTACATACTAGAACTCTAGATTCATACAAAAAAATGTTCAAATGGAAGAAGTAACTTTCGACAGTGAAAAATGTGTTTGCTCCAATATTATGTATTACCATTATGTACAAATTGTTTTACTACTTTCAACAGAATTAATACAAGATTTTGATGCTGAACATGTTTTTTTTATGATTTATGTAAAACACTTCATAAATTACAACACGTAGATATCAATTCCTATCTAAAATGGAAACATCAGTGATTTGTGGAAACTATAGACGCACTAAACAAACATGTAAAGGATAATATTGCAATTTTATTGTCCCATGAAATTGACACCATATTTACTCAACTGTCAATAAAATGCATAATAATAATAATAATATAGGTTGCGCAAAAGGTGGAAACTTTGACACCAATTTAAAAATAAACACTTTTTCATAATAGTGTTATTTGACCCGATCAGTTGTCATTGCTTACTATAAAAATCGGGATAGATTGATGTCAACAGTTAGTCTAGATTCTTTTCTATCTTGTGGTGAAATATTCCTTTCAAAAAACATCCTAATTAGAGCATGTGCTTACGTCGCTCAAAATCTAAAAGCGCGTGGTCGTTAGTTCACTTACTCCATTCTCTGCTCTTACTTGAATTGATACTTGTTTTTATACAGAATTACCGTGTTGTATTTCTACAACAACATCATTACATATTAGTAGCGAAAAGCTTTTTTGGGTCGATATCTACCTGTTTCATAGGAAGGAAAATAGTTCAGTTTCCGTTTTCATAAAACTCATCCATCCACAACAACACGTTGTAGTAGCACAAGACGCTATCATGTCGCAACCAATGCGATGGATGAGTTGCCAAAAGTTGATACTATTCGAGTTTTGATGAGAAAATATTGTGAAATTTGGAAAGAGGAAATGACTGCTAACTTGGCTGCCTGTATAACTACAAAGTAAAACGGTATATCCTATATACGTCAGCTATACTGTTTCCATTCCCAGAGTATCAGTTTGTGTGGCAACACTCACTACACACCAATATTTCGTAGGTATTTATTTATGCGGCTGTCGGGATTGTGTAAACCGAAGAGTATCTGTCTACAAGCTAAACCAATGATGAGTATATTGCAATTTTCATGATAATCTTTTTAAAACTTGTGTCAGCTTGTGCAACCCTTGACGTCAATACACAAGTAGATTTTTAGTTGCGATTTATAATACTCTGGTAATTCTGTGTTGAGTTTGGCTTATCTGTAGGCACAATCTGGCAAGATGACATGAGATTAGTAAAGTATTTAAAATTCAAATTTTTTCGTACTGTCTCGCCACACTGAATAGATTATGTTTTATAGTGTATTTAGGTTTTAGAGTTTTTTTCATCCAAGATGATGAAAAACTGACGAAAAATAATTAAACATGAAAGCTCGGCGCCTACAGTTTTGAGATAATTCAATAAAGCTTTATATAAATTCTATTTCGACCGAAATAGTAATTCGATGAAATTCAAATTTTTTCGTACTGTCTCGCCACACTGAATAGATTATGTTTTATAGTTTATCTAAGTTTTGGATTTTTTTTCATGCAAGATGAAGAAAAACTGACGAAAAATAGTTAAACATGGAAGCTCGGCGCCTACAATTTTGAGATAATTCAATAAAGCTTTATATAAATTCTATTTCGACCGAAATAGTAATCCGATGAAAGAGACAGGTGAAAGATGTCCAATATATATCATGACGTAACGTACCATGCATAATTAGGTGAGTACCTAGTTTCTTAAGTATTCCTTACAGGGAGCCAATTTACTTGCGTGAAGACATGTAAAGAAAAGATTCAAGTAGGGATTCCATGCAGCTGCATATATTTACTACACAACCTGTTGGCTGCAAGGAGTCCTTTGCAATGCAGCCGGTATGTCTTGCCTTAGCTGCACACGCACATTTGTTCGCGTTTCATTAATGACTTCTCAAGAAACGCAATAAGTAAGTGAAATGAGGCGAATGTGACGGCCGCGATTTATCACTTAATTAGAGATGTGTTCTTGAATGATTCTCGCCCGAGAGTGGATGGAGAAAGAGGGGCATACCTAACTGGAGTGCTCAAACGAAATTAAAGAAGCTCTAATAAGTATACCTCAGCAGACTGCAGAATCCTATTGCGGCAGGTCATGGTTTTAATTATTTTTCATTTCAACAATTTGGAAGCCTTGTTTCATCCCAATCCCAACTTTGTTTGCCCTACTGATTTCTGCTGTAGGAAAGCAGACGAGCTAAGCATATGGAAGACGCTCTGGATAAATACATTGACGTTTCGCAACAAATTCATTGATTTATTTTGCTGTATTAGTATACATTATGCATTTAATTTTTTCGAAGGCTACTAATGGTTTTTTAAAAGCCATCGGGCCCTTTAATTATTCATAATATGTATGTACATATTATGTATTACATGTGATGCAATAGTACCCATTACCGACCAAGTGAGTTATGCATCTAATTTGGACTAGATGGATACCGTCCCATGGAGACCACGAATTAGATTATGAACTGTACCCAGATGACTTCTCTGCAATCGGTTTCAGCAAATTTGACATGTTATGCAAGAAGTTTCAGTAAAAACAGTTACTCATTCAGTTCATTCTTCTTTTCACCTTGAAGTGGTGCGATTATACAAGCTCACTTTAAACCCCTATTTTATACAAATCGCAAATAAAAAAGTGAATCAATTATATGGTATTGTGACATACTTTTCGTATTCACTCACCACTTGAAGTCTATAGCTTCCAGTGAGTGACCTAAATTACTCACTCTGAATACTGTAGAATTCTCAATACATGTAGCCAGAGCCACTGTATTTTGTGTTGAACAAGTGCAGTCCACATTGTATGAACATCCATTGCAATGCATCGAATTAATTGGAATGAAAGAAAAACACTTTTTCTTGTCATATATTTCAACGACTTGCTTACATAAATAGAGAATACTGAGTACCTAAATCCTTTATGTAGATTGACGTAACCGGCAAAGTTTTGTGTTACGACAGACCGTTCATTGTGCATGCGTAAAGGCAGTAGAGTTTTCCATGTAACATAGGCACGACCCTTGCTAATCGTTTTACAACTCTGAAGAGCACTTTTCCGTTTACTTTGACTCTTAATATAACAATGAGAATAGTATGATGTTAAACACTTTGGTCATTCTATATTTAAAAGATTGATTGTGAAGGTGTAACTATTTTTGGCTTTTTTTGCTCTACTCATCGCGTTTTCTCCTTGTCCATGTGGAAATATCGTTGCGAACAACTATGTATTAATAAACCTATTGTAATCCAGATATTCTATGTAAACTAAAATGTGAAATTGTCGAAGCTAAGGAAGGTATACACAACAAATATTATGGTTTTATGTGACCCTACGATAACAACTCAATCCATACCAAGCATCTATTGATTACACGTTTTCTTTAGAATACACTGTGGTAGCACATTTTGAAGCTACAAATTTTTACCGGCAACGTGAGCAATAGAAGTGTGTACTCATCCAATGAAACATTTTCTCTCTGGGAGAACTATTGACGGCCCAAATGCACCACCTAACAATGACTCAAAGGTCAAAACTAAGATATTATCGACGGATAGAACATTCTAAACAAAAATCCTTATGCGGGTGTTGCTGCATCGTAAAATATGTACTGCCTTCTACTTACTTCTACTTGGAATACTGCAACAAAGAAAATCAACCTGGTTGTTTGTCACAAGTTGTTGACAATGTATATGAATTGGACACCTTGATAATATTTTTCTTATTGTACTCTTTATGCGTCCCAAAGAAACCTTGAAATATGTTTTTAGACAATTGATAAATATGTTGTAGTGAAATTCTGCCCGAGTTTATTTTTGCGGTGACAAATATTGTGGATAAAATATGAATCTGTAGCACCTAGGTGATTGGTTATAATGATTGATGTTTGATAGGGAAATGATTGAAGGTATGAAAACAGCATGTTCCAAAGAAAGCTTATGATAGCTTACAACATAGGAGCTTCCACTCATGGATCATTTTTTTTCGAAAGCTACACACGTTGAAACATGTATAACATCATACTTGGAAATTTTCATATACGAACGGATGATGGAACCGACCCTGAGCGACGAGCACGGAGGCACTCGTCCGAGGCCAAGATATCGATTTTAGCAAATGACGACGAAAATACAACACATAATATGTATGTAAGAAGCAATGTACACGATGACGGTAATATATGCACCAGTCTTTTCTCTCATCCAAGTTTTCGGGAAGAAAAAGATGAGCGTTTGAGAAAAAAACGAAAAAAAATATTGGACTGGAAGACATTTTTTTTGCACAAAAGTCTAACAAAATACACTGCCAAAAAATTGTTTCCTAATATGTAATGAAATCAGAGACTCGCAAGAGTTAGAAAAACACCGGATTTGATGTATATGCATCTATGCATGACGTTGAAATTATATGTTGCACACATACTTTTGGGAATTTTCATTCCAACCTTCGTGCAGTCAGTACGTGTATTTGGACGCCCGTATGGAACGTCAGGTTTGGAAAGAATGAAGCAATGCATTTTGGCTTATAAAAACTTCGCTTCAATATAATAATTGTCTTATTAATATAAAAGCTGTGTACAATGTACACCAATTCGAAGTAGAGTTGGCATGTCTACACTAAACATGTTTAAAAAAAACTGTTTGCCAATCTTCCTAGATATGTTCATACACAAGATCTACGACCAGTAAACAAGCGTAGTGTAACCGTAACAACCTTGTAAAGGTGCTTCATGATGATGATGCTGCGTGAAAAGTATTAATACAGCTTGAGCAAGACTTGGAAAAATATTAATGTGAATCTTCTCTACAGGGCTAATATTTTTCGCTAGAACGACCAGCAAAGCTTCTTTCTCTAGTAAAAACCTCCTACCTAAACATTATTATTGAACAGGGTTTTATTAATGACATTCCTTCCCACGGCAATATGACTCGGTAACACACCATCAGCCTCTTTCAACGCTATCTCTGTCTATCTATTGTTGTTTTTTTCATCAGTTTCATTCCAAACAGTGGTCAACATGTGATTCCATAATTCAACTGCTTGCGCCTTGTTTTCCNCCAAACGGTGGTCAACATGTGATTCCATAATTCAACTGCTTGCGCCTTGTTTTCCTTGGTACTAATCGAACCTGTAAGTAGCTTTGTAAAATGATAACCACATTCCCTTTCCCCATAACCAACTAGCTTGTTTATTCCGCAATATGGGGAAAACGCTAGCAGAAAAAGCAGTAAATTCATACAAAAGGAGAACGGAAATACGAACATTAAAACATGTTAAGACAATGATGACTACATACAGAGTTCTTGTTATGCGTACTACTTTCTCCTTCTCTCACTTTCTTTTCAACTTTTGACAAAAAAAAAAGTGAGCGGGCAACACTCTCCTGCTTTTTTTTCTTCCTTCATGGAGAATCCTGTAGAGTTTGAAACATGTGCACACAAGCAATAAAGAGACGTGCTCATGCAGAACATACAAATATACAGACACTCACACACAACCGCACACGACTACACACATTAAGTAAATATCGCTCCTGACTTTTCACCGTGAGTGAGTGAGAGTGTGTATGTGTGTGTGTTTGTGTGACATACAACGTGTGCATCATCATCATCATCAGTTAAAGCTAAGAAAATTGTGTCTTGCTAGACAATCTCTCAGATAAAAAAAAACCGTATGCATGCATCAGATGATGATAGGGGAAAGCACATAAACACAAAAAACGCTACACTGCCAGGATGCTTTCTCTCTGGGTGAAAAACGTATGCGTACGTACGTGAAAAAGCTTTATAATAAAGTTAGTAAAGAAACCAAGTTGCAGAAGCAACAACACACAAGAATGAAGTAATAAGTAGAGATATTATACACTTTCTCTCTGAGTGTGTTGCACCACATGATAGGAAAGTTTGTACAGTATAAAAAAAAATATCCAAGATAGGAAGTCGGGATAAGAGAGAAAAAAACGTTTTTTTTCTCTCGCAAAGCTCACCCAGCTCTTGATACTCATGATGATACTGTGCAGCCGTAGTCATTGGAGTAAAAAAATATATATGTGTATAAAAAACGGAGCACAACACGCTTGTTGGAACAAAGTTACAACAACATATGCACTGTCTCTCTTTCAATCTCTTCTCAAGGAAGAAAAATGGAAAAAAAGACGAACAAAAAAAACACACAGTATTTTCTCCAATGTTTCATCAGAAGGAATCGTTGATGATGATAAGGATCCTTTCATATTATTAAGTGTTCTTGTGTCTTGCAAACGAGAATGCTCCTGTCGACATAGAAACCGTGATTATACACTTTTCAGTATAGTAATTGTTCAAGAAAGCGTACTATGAAGGATTTCGTCGTACAAGTAGAAAAATATAACGATCTATGAGCAAACTAAAAACAACGATAGCAAAGCTTTCTCCTTTGATAACCTTTTGCATTAAGAAAAAAAAATATGATGATGCGTTCGAAAGGAATATTGGAAAAAAACGGTTGACTGATCATGAAAATTGCAAAGGTGATTCCAGGAACTGACAAGATGAAGCATTGATGAGTGAGTCTCCGTGAGAATGAGTTAATAGTATGATGTTTAATAATAAAATAACATGTTGACTTTTCACTCCACTAATAATTCTGTGACAATGAACAAAAATCGTTATGGCAGGGAGTCGCCAAAAAATAAGTTATTTTTTTCTCGATTGACAGTTGTAGTGGGTTTTAAGGAGTTCGTAAATTTTCACTAAGAGGGATGTTACCCGTGTTATCTGTCATTTTTACAGCAGCAATGAAATTCTTGTTTTATGTCGATTCACCCCACAGCTCGACATTCCGGAAGAGTTTTACTAGTTGAGTTAATAAAAAGTATGATTTTAGGAGTTGCTACAAGATAGTAATACTATTTCAGCTCCAAGTGTGGACGACCTATCGCCACAGAAAGTGTTAGCGCGGTTTCTCACCCGGCTGTCAACGAAAACTGTGGAAAGGCGGATGCTACCATCTATCTCTGTGGGTAGGAAACTTTCTCTTTGCGCTTGCAAGCGTTTGCNTGGAAAGGCGGATGCTACCATCTATCTCTGTGGGTAGGAAACTTTCTCTTTGCGCTTGCAAGCGTTTGCAAATTCAAAGTGTAGGTGAAAATGGCTGCAAGTGAAGCTTAACGGTTATAGCATTTTGTATTTGTGCCGTAACGGTTATCAATACTACGGACGCTGTACCAAAAATTCAACATTTTTTATAACCCTGATGCATTTGGGTCAGCCAGGACTATTTTGGTAGGCACATAACAAGGGTTTTCATGAATATATTATAGATGGCTTTGGAGTGGAATGGTTTTAGAATCAAGCAGAAATTCATTTGAGGTCGTGGGGTTTAATAGTTAACAAAGCTGATTTCACTCACCCATGGTCAGGTATTCTATCAGGCATTAACCCCGGCATTCCCGACGAGTTCTGAGGAGGACCGGGGGGTAGATGTGGACCTGAGAATTTAAATTAGTACAAAATGTATAAGAGAAAGTTGTCGAAATACGGTGAAAGTGTGAACGAATAGTGGAGAACTTACCGGGAGGTAAGTGCTGAGGGAAAGGTTGTCCTGGGAAGGGTGGAGGACCGAAGTTTGAGTTCGGACCAGGACCTCCCGGAGGAAATGGGCCTCCAGACGAGTAAGGTGGGAAGGATTGATTTGGACGAGACCCTTGTAGCGGTCTTGGTGGTGGGCCTCCGGACGGTGGAAAGTTATTATTAAAGTACGGTGAGTTAGGACCGTTGTAAATACCAGACGGTGGGAAAGGAGGTCCGGGCGGAGGACCGTGTGAGTTAAAATCCAACTGGCGTGGACGATCCTGAAGGCGCCGGTGAATGCGCGTAGTGGGGTGGTGGACACGGTGTTGATGGTCCCCCGCCGGAGGCAGCGCCTCCTTGAGGGGTAAATGGACTTCCGGCTGCTGGAACACTTCCACTTGTGGGATACCCTCCTCCACCCCCGCCCTGTTAAATTAAATTTTAAAAAAATCATTGTTTGAATGATTCTATGACGGAATTTTCATCGTCAGAACAATGGTCACAGTAATTTACAAACCTGGTATGCGTTCGGTGTCCCAGGCGCGGAGAAAGGTGAGGTGGTTTGGTTGTTGGGGGTGGCCGCGAAAGGCCTAGTGCCCCCACCCGTGGGGTCGCTTCCCGTTGTGTTTGGTGAGATGATCGACTTTGTCCACAAATTATTAGTACCCGAGGATCCCAGCGCACTCTCTGGCGGCTCCAGTTTTGCGCTGATAATTCCAAAAACCTCTTTGATTTAGAATTCCAATTGATACAGATACTTATTAAGCTTTCTAACGTCCAATCCTACCTTTCTATAGGCGTTGGAGACTTCAACGTCAAGGAGAGATCTTTATGACGCCGGCGAGTCACTTTGAAAAAGTTCTTTTGACAAATTCCTTAAATAAAATATCGGTGCTTTTCACCCCTTTGTGGTTGCTCGAAAGCAACCATTCAACTGCCAAGTTCCGTCTTTCACTCTAAAGTTTTCTTCCCGTACCATTGAAGAAAAATCAAACTTTCACTCACACAAAAACCATAACTAATTTTATTTGAGCTGGATTCTGAAAGCTAATGTAGACCAAGTTTAAATCTAGTGTTTCTTAATAATTACTTGACAATTCCAAACTTGTTTTTATTGCTTTAATGAAAAAGCACACATGTCATAGCACTTAAGAAGGTCCGGCACATAATAAGTGTATCCATAGTCAATCTTGATACGATTAAACGGACGTTGAAGAAATGTACATTCCATAACGGATCTAAGAACAAAACAAATATGAACACATAAAACTCCTTCATTCAGCTTATATGGAACTTTTATTATGACAAGTTTTTTATTCAATTTTGCATTCAAAACTATTAAAATTTATAACTAATTTCATTATAAAACGGGGAGCACCTAATTTGTTTTACCAATTCAATTCTTTTTCAGTCTCTATGAAAATTATCTGAACTAACTGAGCTACATGTTTTTTTGTAAAATGGACACTAATTGTTTTATTCATTCCCGAATAAAACGCATTAAACAAAGAAATGCTTCATTTCACAGTTAAATTACCTATTCTTCATCCATCAA
>JAAXOA010001585.1:0-15457 GCA_036561885.1 Salina celebensis
ATTGCAGGGAGAGTTTGAAGATGCTTGGAAACATTACAGGATAGCTTTGTTACAAGACCCTGATAACCAAGTTCTACTTCAAAACATTGCCAAACTGAGGAAAGCTGAACTTCATCATAATACTAAAAATTCATCTTGTTCGGAAGATCGTTTCTCCACCCGGCGAATTCGCGTGGAATATCACGACTACAGCTAAACTTCGCTGTTTTTCTTGTCCATAAGAGAAAATCCTAGTTTTACGTATAAATTTAACCGAATAGTAATCAGTATTTAACATTTATAAATCGAAACAATGTGTAGAGCAGCTTTTATTTAACAACCTAAAATATATAAATATATTTGTATGTAGCAATGTCTGCGATTATTCAGTTGAGATTTAATGCAATTGTGATGCAAGGAAATTTTAATGCGAACCAGAAATAAGTATTTGCTATGCGACCTTCACAACGATCAATTACGATTACGGAATATGAATAATCTCTATAATAGTATACTTGCTTAAATAGTTTTTGCGTTTCAAATTGATTATAATTTTGTTAGTATTACTTCTGTCGGGGTTAAGTAGCGAATTGGAACAAAAACTTTATATTTAATACCTATCTAAAACAATTAGAGCCAAGATTCCAACTATACTTGAAAAGGGAATGATACATTGCATTCGGTAAACATTGTAAAACTTATCTCTTCCAGTGGAAGTAATAAGTAAAAAATCCGTTTTTATATAATGTCTTTTTAGAGTATAACTTGACTAGTACCTGTGGGCTGTTTAGTAACAACGCATTCTCCACCTTTCTTTAGTTGGGTAAAAATACATCGGGAAGAGTACCATATTATAAATGCTACTATAAACGTAATTGGAGTCAATCTCCATTAGAAAATCTATTGGGCACAAAAACAGATCGCGAATAACAAATATTACTATTCATACTAGTACTATTCATAAAGATTAATGTCTCTATATCTATCTACTGAGTAAAACAAATATCGACAGCATTGTAAAGCAAAATCCTATTTTGGTGTGGATTTATATATTTTTATAGATTGGAATCAGCAAGAGAAACTACGATTCTATGTCTAATCAATACACAATGCATTCTATAATCTGTCTAATGGTTTTACTTAAAAGAGATTTTACAACGATTACACGTCGTGTGCTTCAATTCAGAGGCCAATAACAACAAAGCCATCCTTTTCTCTAGGATATTTGCTTAAGGAGTTTAAGATCGAGCTAGAACTGTCAAACATGGAAGGCGTTTGTAGCTATTTAAATCAGAGGAAGTGTCTCTGATGTAATCAATTATAGATAATCAGCATAAAGTTATATGTACTCGAGTAGTTTACATCATAAACGAACTAAAATAGTTTGTAATCGCTTGATGTACACAGAAATAGCCAAATTAATGTATTATAAAAAGTACAATAATGCTTATTAAATCAGTCCATACATTTATAATGGATAGTTGAGTAGCTGTTGACTTACCCCAAAAATCAACTATTAAGTAAAAGGTGAGAATGATGGTGATGCACCTATTAAACAATGAAAATTGTCCTGGATGTTTTATAAATTCCATCAACGGTTTTTTTTGTTACTTATTTATTGCCACAATATCATCAATCGTTGATTCATGCGTTACAAAAGTTTATCGGTAATACAACCGGGAATGTTTGGCATAATGGTAAATCTGTTTCTGTAGCCTAAGCACTTCATCACTGTAAAACGTTTTTGCAACCATTTAATATTCAAATCTCACTACGAGCATTCTTTCAGTCGTGGATCCTCATCGAACTAATGAGTTTTCACTTCCATATGGGCGCATGTCACCTCACTAAGGTCCATTCTTTACAATTAATTTACGATCCTTTCATCTTGTCTCCAGGTGCTTTTACAAGACCTACTGGGTATCTTTTTTTCTACTCGTAGAGTAGTAATTCGGTTGGAAAGTTTTTACTGTTGCAAATTTGAATCGATCAAACAGACATTTTACGATTTATTAATCTTTTGTTTAACAAACCATCTTTATTTCGAACAATCACTGGAATTTTAACAAATACAGAACATTACGTAGAACCAAGATTCATATTTTGAATGCTCGCTAAACCTCAAAAACAAAAATACAACTGTTTTGTTACATCTGTCTGACTGTCATACTCAGCGAAGCACGTGTTTACATTTCCAGCTCTGCACTTGCTGTTTTATTCTCCAAAAACATACACAAGCTACTCTGGAGGTTCTCCAGCTGGCATTTTGGCGGGAGCAGCGAAACCAGTCGAGTTTGTGAAAATTTTTTTATTTCATTTTGTTTTTATTATGTTTTTTTCATGTCACTCTATAGCTCGATCAATGCATTACACCGATCGGGCAATAGGCCGTGCATTTGATCGAGCTATTATAAGACAAGAGCGAGCTTATGACCGTGTGACACCTAGCTGGTCGAGTTTGTGAAAGCAGAAGCAAAGTTCATAGCGTGCAACTGAAAAGGAATGGCTTACAACAAAGACAAGTTTTGCTTTTCAGACATCTGGTTAGAAGAGTTCTGCTAGTCCAATATGATTGATTCCCTTTACGGCCCATGCTAACTCTTGTATTTATTGACATCTTCATGCATTTTTCATTGCAAATGCTTTCTTCAACCGTATTTAACGAACCTGCTTGCTGCATCTAGCAAAATAGCTAGTATGACGAAGATGAACTTTCACAAACTTAACGCATCGCAGTTTAAATGATTTCTAATTATTGGACTACATCCGCTATGAATCTGTTTTCAGCTTATGATTTAGACTAAAGCATTTTACTAATTGATCTTTTCATATTTGTTTTAACCAGGTTGAGTTGTTAAAGAAATGCTATATTTGAGATGCTTTATTATTATTCCTTAACCATAGATATTTCAAACCCTTGTTGAATGGATATAAAATAGAACATGGTCGCATTTTGTCATGAAGCGGTGACGAATACTGTCAAATAAATTAACAAACATGTAAAAGATTTTAACTTGTATCATTTTTTGTCATCGCAGATATAATATTAATCATTGCCTTGGATGAAATTGTAACTGCATTACCACCTGGAATCCGTACCGTACTTAGGAACGCTTACAATCTGAAATGCGAGCAACTTGTTAAATATTAGCAGGCTTGCACCTAGATCATATCGCAGATGATAACAATTGTGATTTCTACCGATTAGTGCACATGGTATTAAGTCTTACACTGGTTGTGCTACTAAGACGATTTGGAATGTTTTTAATGAAGTTATTTATTAGTTAGCTACATGCTTTTCTCCGGTTAGATATATTATTCACCTTTGTTATAAGTAGCTTTATCAGGAAACAAAACCCAAGAAACAACAACCACCTCCCATCTTTGGTCGACCTTCAAACGCTATGCAAACTTTAAGAACTCTTGTTCCTGCCGGAATGGAATGTTACCCGGTCCGGGAAAAATATGCATGAATACCAACTGGAATTAAATTTCATCAGGATGCTTCAGCCAACGTTATGAAAAACTTGATTCCACTTCTCTGCGAAATTCGAAGGTGTACATGAGAATATTTTTGCTATTTGGCTCATTCTTGTATCCATATCTTCCTTTCTTTGCATAGAAAAGGTACGCATGAGAAACATAATAATGTCATACACAATCCAGACATTACATATTCATCCTCATGCCAATATCATGCCGCGCGAACACTGAATACACCATTCAACCAGTACAACGATTCTGGCAAAACAGAAGAAACTGCATGTGAATACGGGATCAGCTAATATGAATTATGAATCTGAATGTTTCATAGGTGTAAGAAAGAACACAGATGCTCATGAATCTACCTTTCCTCTTCTTTATANACACCATTCAACCAGTACAACGATTCTGGCAAAACAGAAGAAACTGCATGTGAATACGGGATCAGCTAATATGAATTATGAATCTGAATGTTTCATAGGTGTAAGAAAGAACACAGATGCTCATGAATCTACCTTTCCTCTTCTTTATACGGCAGGAATCCATTCAGCACGCGCATCATATATTTCAATCCAAAAGACGCAATAGGTAAGTACCTACAAAACTCAATAGGATTCTATTGGAAATGCTCGCATGTGTGTATCACATCTTCATGGATGGGAAACGTGGGATGACGGTAGGTAATGTTCGCGCTAGCCAGTTGTAAAGCTGTATAGCATTTTTGCGAAGTAATTTCTAACGATGAAAGGTTTTGGTTACCATCGACAATTAATGAATCGTTTAGCAAAATAGTAAAAAGAAAATGTTTCAATCATTACGAGTATTTCCATTGTTTGTCTGCACTGGTTACCAGATAGACCATTTTTACAAACACGTTGTTGAAGCTACCGGAGAGCTGTAGCTCGGATATGGAATCCTCCACAATAAGCCATGTGAAAGTTGCAGTTTTTGGTGTACGGTAATAGGAAATCACAGGACGAAAAGTTTATGCACGCAACACCACATACCGACAAGAGCTCACGAAAGTTGTTGGTAGTGTTGTGGACAGAGTTGCCGCGATTGAGGATGATCCTTGCTATGTATGAGTGGAATATGTTGCAAGCTGTGTTTTTGGAGGAGTCGTATTGGGAATGTATTGGAACATGACCAGAGAGCTTCCCAAATAGTAAAATGCTAAAAGCTCACGCACGTACCTCCCGGTTATCCTACCTATTGTTACTCCGGTCTCTGTAGTATAGTAGCTGGTTTTCTTCTAGTTTCCTTCTCCCCACTGAGTCAGTCTAACCTATCGATGGGAAGACGCTGGTCGGAAGAACCTGAGTGGAGGGTGAGAGTTGGTGTGATTTTGGAAGGAGTGAGAGAGAGAGAGGAGGTTGTTCAAGTTGCAGGGGGACAACGCAGTTAATTGGGGGAGGCTGTTTACGGTTTTGTAACTGCTTACTGTGTCCAACAATCTCGTTTACTTTCCATCTTAATAAAAAGGAGGTGAGTCGAACTTGAGGTTCATTACGATTATGCTCGGCAAGTATTAGCATGATGCAGTTCCTTCTCTGGCTGATGATGACGTGTTGTGAAAGTATAAATTATCGTTGAAGTAAAGTTTCGAGTAAATCGAGGAAAGATTAGAAGTTAAGTTGGAGGCATCTGTGTTAAAGCGTATCCGGTAAAGTTGTATCACTAGGTCACTAGATTTAGATGACGCCGTATTGTAAACCCTTGTAAACATTTGCCATAACTGTTTACGGAGGATAATATTATTCATAGAATGTATGATTATATAATTTCCATTATTTGTTCTATTGAAGGGAAAATGAGCGTTTGCTACAAATGCAACAAGCCAGGTCACTTTGCCCGTGAGTGCGATGACACTGGCCGCTCAAGTGGACCAAGCGGACGATCACGAAATAACAGCAGAGGTAACAAATCCATAATTATTATATAATTCTTTGTATGTTCCTATTAGTGAGCGATGTTTTATAAACACCCCTTGCCTTAACTGTTTGTTGACAGACAAATGCTTCAAGTGTAACCGATTTGGACACTTTGCCAGAGATTGTAAGGAGAGCGATCGTTGCTACAAATGTGACGAAGTTGGACATATTGCACGAGACTGCAAACAGTCTTCTGATGAACGTGAGTGTGCTCTACGGATTAGTTTAAATTTTTTAAACATGTACTGCTTATAAAACCGAACCATTTTAAACTCAATCCGTAGCTGCTTGTTACAACTGTCGCAAGCCAGGTCATATTGCTCGAGAGTGTCCTCGGCCGGACTCACGAAACTTCTCCAGCAACATGACATGTTATTCTTGCGGTGAGCAAGGGCACATGAGCCGTGATTGCACAAAAGATGATCGCAAGGTAAGTTGTTTTTAATATAAGACAACTTTTATGCCAGTCGTCAAAAAACAATTTGCAACTAATATAAATTTACGTGGAAATTAGTGTTACGCATGTGGAAAGTTGGGACACATTTCAACTGATTGTCCCAATCCTGATGGGGATGAAAAGAAATGCTACTCATGTGGAGCGTATGATCATCTCTCACGAAACTGTCCCTCGTCTGAGGGAACAGTTTGTTACCGGTACGATTTGACCCCTTTCCTCCATAAAACTATATAAAAGCATTTCTTAAAATATTTTAATTTACGTACTATTTTATGACAGGTGCAAGGAACGGGGTCACATGGCTCGTGAATGCGTTGCCCCCGAAATCCCAGCTTAATTTACTTTGACATGAAACTTGTTCAATAACATCATTGTTTTTCGGTTACTTAACCGTAATTGCTACATCAAGCTTTAAATTCACCTTTTGCTTTAACTACTTCACTCACGAAACAACTACAGAGGAAAAACTGCACGACTTTGCACATTGATAAATCTTTTCGGCTCCATAAAATCAAATCTTATTTAAAAACTTCTCTTTAGACACGGTATTGGAAAGTAAGAATGTAACACAGTATCATTTGTATGGACATTTCTATTTATGATTTGCGAGAAAATGATAACCTTCATTACCTTTAGTAACGACATGTTTGAGAATCGCAAATTCGGAGTTGTACGCAGTTAACAGAGCTATAAAAACGGAAAATGTAACGCCAGGTATTTCTTCCAATGGAGACTGCTTTAATTATACAGTATGACCACAACCGGGTATTATGTTAAATCTGGGGTTGCACTGAACAGTGGAAGATTCCATCTGAATAACTTCTCTCTCTCTCTCTCTCATCTCTCACAAGCTCTAGTTCTAGTTATCGTTTGGAGATGGCTGTCTGAAGATATTAGTTTTATTACATCACATAATCTTGGTTTCATTAAGGTTAAGTCAATCAGAGTCACCTAAATAATTGCATCAAAATAATCATTGTTCTTGTATTTAAATTTTTACCAATCACTGCAATTCTTGGTAATATTGTTTATGAAACGAAACAGGATATTGTGTCGATATGATAGTTTGTGTTTCTCTTTACAAAAGGAACTTTCTTGAAAGTGTCACATATTAGTAGAAACGTAATATTGTTAAGACAAGACTGTTTACGTCCGAAATCGTAACAGGTAAAAACTAGATCCACGTTAGTTAAATATGTACATAAGATGCCAATTTTTAAAAAACCGGCAGGGAAGTAGACAAAGGATTTTCCCATCCATTTAAAAATTTGTTTCATATGAATCCACGATTTTGTATTATAAAAGTCAGAAACATTTTAAAATGTTTTAATATTGTTAATTTAAGTTTTCTGGGGAACATTGGTTTTATATTGACTGTTCATATTCATGCCACTTCCATCCTTCCGTTTGTTCACTGGAAAATTTCCTCGCATCGGAAGGTCAGTTCTGAAAGAAAGTTTACGTATTACAAATTGATGTGCTATTAAATAAGATGTTACTAGATTGCTTCAGTCAAATCATTGTTAAAGACTTTATAGTATACCTTCCTAGTAAGGTGTACACCGAATATATTCATAGTTCTTCGTAGTGAAAATCATTTTGGTCGTTGAACTGTTGTCCTAACTCAGTACCACAGCATTAGTTTAACTTGATGAAACTAATGTCCTTCCTTTTTCACCACTAAAATGTCCGTGGTTTTCTTCGGTTTTTGACCTTCAAAGGTTCGATTGACTGGCTGATTTGGAGCTAGAGAATGCAAAACTTTATTTTTGAAGCCCGAATGGGATTTCAGAGGATATCTAAACGGTGGAAATGTTTTTCCTACTTTCCCTGTCAAGAATTGGAAAATGCAAAGAAATACGTATAAATGCTTGTAAATTTTATTGTTGAACGAAGAGTCATTTCGCATTGAGGACAAAATATATTAAACACTATGCAGGAAAGAGATGTTTACTACTAACTGTAAGTACTGGTATCTCTGTGATCATGAAAATACATGCAAAATTTGGTGGGACAAGAAGTCGTCAAAAAATGATCTGGAATATTAAGTGTATACCTACTCTAGAACACAAAATATATGTAATGATGGTTTAGAGATCTGTAGGTTATCCGCGCAAAATAAACCATACAACAACCGTTAAAAACTGTCAATATAATTTTTAACTATGCAACACAAAGAAGTCATCGAATGAATAACCTTGTCTGTACCTCTCATAATTTATCGTGTAGCTAATATGAATTAAAAATAATAATTAAACATAAAACAAAGGATATTACTGAAAACTTTTAAGGTAATACATACGGTACTAAGAGAGAAAGTATGATATGTGATTCGTTATTAATATTCTTTACTTTTAAGTTTACAACCTCTAGCACAAAGAGTAGAGAAGAAAATTGCAATATTCACAACTTGTATTAATGCAAGATTCCAGATTCATGCATAACACGATTACGTGCAACGTGATGGAAATAAACCTCAAATATAATTTTAACGTCTCGCACAAAACATTTATTTGCCTTGTTAAATCATACGTATTAGAATCGGTACGATTTGTTTCAGGAATATTATAAAAGTAAGAACTTAATACGTGCCAGTTTCCATTAAATCAATCCGTTCCGAATTAAAATTTGGCGGGAAGTGGCGATAAGTAGTGCCAACACCGGGTTGGGGTTAATTGGATATGGAACCAAAACACGCAGTGACCAATTTGGTTTGTGACCAGTTGGGATCATGCGACCAGTTGGGCTTGTGGCAAGATCGCCGGCTTCGGTCCGGAACATGTTGACAATGATGTCCATAGTCCGTGATTGATACATTGAGCGAATTCCAATCGTCTTTCTCCATGAAAATACTACGACTGAAATATTAAGAATGCTGTTGAAGGACTAAGATTTTAAAAAATTGATCGATCTCAAATGATAATTATTTGAAATTTTTAGAAATACAGCTAGATATTGATAAAAATACATAAGGATGTATGAACTTTTTATCAAGAACAGCAAGATAAGAAACAAGAATGGGGAACTTATAGGGATTCACATTACTTGCTTTTTAGATTTAGATTTCATTTGCACATTGGTCATAAAATTGCACAATATCTATCTACTATACTGTGAGGAACACCATATAGCTCAATTACAATGAATTCTGGTACTATTTTCCTCGAATCTTCGTCGTAACTCTCTATTTAAAAGGGTTCCAATTCTCTCTTTTGTCAAGGCCGAGGCCATCTTACTAATGACCGAATATGCTTCAACATTTTCACATGAAGATTCCAAAATTACCATTTCTCAAATTTTGTCCGTGCTGAGACACCTGCCCGACACAAATTGAGCAGAGTTATTTTGAATCCACACTTACACAAACCTGAGCTCCCAATGGCTACAAGCTCATTTTTGGTCGACCGCTAAACTAGACGCAACCATAAGATTTCCCTACTGTAAATGTGGCTATTTGCTCTTGACTTCCATTGAGTGGAGTAACTCGTCTCGGCAAATTAGCCAAGAGCATAAAATAAAATACATATATGCATACAAATTGGGATACTCGCACGCATATTAACTCCTAGTCCTTCTGGTGCCCTGCAGTTGATTTTGAGTGGGTCTCTGTCGGTTTATAATGTAAATGCACAACTACCTCTTGAAGGCGTTCACTGGACAAATGTCTACCTCTATGTATCATTTTAGACAATTTGAAGTGGAGTAGTAAAATTGAGTAAAGTAGTTCGAACGTACAAGGCTATATCTTTAGTTGCGTCAGTTACGCCAACTAGTTTCTTCTTTCAAGCACTGGTCTGGTTTGTTTAGCCAATGTGCAATTCTTTTGGCCTTGTCTCTCATTGCGCGTCCTTTTCTTCGTTCCTCTTTTTCCATCAAGAAGGGAAAAGGACAAGGAGCAAAAACCATATCGTTGCATTATACGCCCATTATATCTCATGAGTTGTGGAAATTCTAGTGGGAAGAGATGCCATTACCGATTGTAAACGTATAGCCTGTCAGGCTTTTATGCTATAGTAAAAAAGTAACATGCCGCCACAGATTCCTTCACTCCTTCCTACCGTATTATTATGTAATGTAGCGCTTTTACCCAAAAGCAACATTACAGCGTCAAGCCTAACAATTATGGTACCCACTGCAGCTCTGACCATTACCGTCACTGGATGTGTGGATTCGGCAACTTAAAAAGCTTCGCTTTTTATCACTGCCTTTAATCCATGTGCATTATGCAGAGTCTGTATGTATATACAAGTATAAGAAAACGATAGTTCTTATAAACGTACCCTTCGCTTTTTTTTGTCTTCCCTATTTCTTCCCTTGACCTTCCGTTTTTTTGGCAACTAGCTCTATAGTCATATTTTTTCCCGCAGCGGCAAAATTACGCATTACATGACATGTTCAATGTTACATAACTTAGAGTACTCTCCCATAATCTTTTTTCGGATTTGCCATTTCTTTTTACAACAACTTCCTTCATCACTCTAACATTCGTACACGGACAAAACGAAGGGAGCATAACATTCTTAAGGCCGTTTTATGCTGACATGTTTACAATCTAATATTTTACAGCATATTTATCTCATGTCTCGTTATCATCATCTCAATAGCTTTACTCGCTCATAAATCCTTTTCTTTAGAATGCTCACTGAGCTCACACATGCATGCATAATGTAGCAGATCAGAATAAACTATAGTTCGAAAATTTAATTGCCTCACCCAATACTGTTAGAGAAGGAACTATTTATATTGTTTTTTTTCAATTAGAAGAGTAAAATGAAACTAAGTCTGATGGAAACGTAAAAGGATGAAAAGAAAAAGTAAATTTATAAGTTTTAATTCAAGATATACGCCAATTAATAGCATTGACCGAGTCATTTCCAATGTTTTGCCACACGTCATACAAAAGTGTATGACCAGTCCAAACGTTAGGCGCTTGTCCTGACATCAAAAACCCAAACACATGTCATTGATTAGCTCTATCAATGCCCGTTCCACTGATGTGTCACACGCTTTGTAAAAATACACGTGACGAACGTTAGGCCCTGCCAGGCACCTTCAGGATTGACATCGTCAACCCAAACGTATGTCATTGAGCAGCTCTATCCAGGCCCGTTCCAATGATGTGTCACACGTTAAAAAAAAATATATATGAGGAAAGTTAGACCCAGACAGGCACCTTAAAAGTTGACGTAGAGACCTGAAAACCTATAGGGTTCTTCCTCAGTGGTCAAGGCCATGTTCAGCTACGTAATAAAAGCTGTAAAGCTGATAATGACGAATCATTATCATCAAGCATTATGTAGGGCATCACCCTGCCAAATTTGGTTCCAGTTGGTCAAACGATACGGCGCGTAGCGCGCGCGACAGATAAAGGTGAGGATCTCAAGATGTGATCAAAAAGATGTGATATGTAATATGTCTCTTTTCAAAAATAAATTTGGCTATACTATACTATAACCTATAGCCAAAGAATTGAACCCAAAGCTCCCTACAGTGGATTCCGACTAAAACTATATTTCGGCATTAATTCTCGAACTTAATCATAAGTAATAAGAAATATTGCTTAGAATACTCCAATAGCTTGAAAGTTTGATTTAGCATTAATCCATTTCTTTGCTGTAATGTCAGAGTTTCCGCATATAGCAACAAGCGTCATTGGTGTGAAATATCCAGACCTCTTTCGAGAACGGGTAGTTTGTGCAATGTGTATGGTGTACGCGTGAAAAATTACTTCATCCATCAGACATTTACTAGACAGTTTTGTATTAGTCACAAATTCCGCATAATGTAAAATATGCAAGAATTATACAAAAAACCTCTCTTTCTTGATGAAGTTGAAAGTATTTAACGATATTTGCGTGGTTTTTACGGTCCACTTCATGGTCATGAAAATCAACGTCCTGTAATCTTAGTGCCCAATGAGAAATGGTAACAGGAAACTACGTCATAATGTGTGCTACACCTTTCCAATTCTCGTCAATCCATGTTTACGCCTCCAGCAAACGTGATTTATGTCAACTATATTTTTTTCTGGTAGCTAATCACTCCCATTCGTACCGGATGGAATGGAGAAATTTCAAAACGGTTTCGCCCTCAGGAAAGCCCGATAAATCATTTAAGTTGACATACTTTAATTTTCAAGTAGAGTCGTTCCAGTAACAGTAACAGTAGAGACTGATTTCTAGCTCTTACCAAATATCAGTATGATTTAGATATATGGTGAAACCTTCTTTATAGTTAGTTTCCGTTTTTATGAAGTATTTGGGGAAGGTAATAATTTTTCATTTAAAGGCTAGGTAATTTGGGTTACCTTCTAAGTAAGTATCCTTTATCCAATTTTTAACTTCACATTGCGCTTAAGTCCTCATGAAGCTAATAAGCGGAAAAACCACTCCAAGAAATGAAATAAGAACTGTTAAGCATAAAACCACTCTTAAAACTGGCGTTATAGTTTTGGGCAAACCGGAGCACGTTTCAAAAATGAGGCATAAAAATCAGCAATCAAAATGCTACATTGGTAGAAATGAGGACAAATTACAGTTCATAGCCAGAATGCATTAACTGCCAAACGTCTTTCGAGATTTGTATTTTTTATGTAGCTAGTAGTAGTATTTGAAGTATGAATTCGTAAAATTTTCTCCCAGAAACCTGAACGAATCCGAGGCATGACGGCTAAATATTCCAATTTTTGGTATAAAAAGTAAATAATAAGACGTTAATAAGAAGTTTGAAAAACTCGGTGAGAAAGACCACCACCACCACCAGAAACCGAAACTAAAACAACACTTGTGACAACAATGACGACGAGTCACATTTTATATGCATATTGAATTGAAAGCAGGGTGCTGTAGTTGAAAATTTCAATTAAATAGTTTGAGCTGATTGACGTTTGATTCTCGCAAAGATTCATGGAAATTTTCAAATGTAAGCATATGTTATGAAGCGTACAAATTTATAATGAATGTTTAATGCGCTGACTATTAGGACTACTTCAGTTTGAAATTACTAACCAGTGACATATTTATTGCTTAAAGCTAGTTTTTTGTATCTTTCCAAAATGATGTCTCCTAAAGTCAGAAAAAGAAATTATTATTATTATAGGCAAAATGGAAACATTTATTCTGACATGAAGGGTGTTATTATGTTATTTGAGTAATCGCAGTGGACAAGGTTTGTTCACCTACATGGGAATAAGTGCAACAGCCCTATGATTTTCCTGAAGCCTGAGTACAGCAGATCATTCTCCAACGCCTGGAACAACACCGATATTCCTTAATGCTACAACGCAACGCTAATAAGCGCAGTGCTGGTGAAAGGCATAAAGAGCATTGGACAGAATAATAACTGTTGATGACTTCTTTATTTTGTCTCACGCTCGGGTATAAAGGGTGTCAAAAAATAATAAAACGGCTTTAATTGGATCATGAATTAGTACCGGAAAAAGATAGGAAGGACTAAGGACGGTGAAGACTATAATATACATAATACACAGGACGGACCCGAACACTGCCTACAATGAGGATATTTAACATGGGGAATAAAACCGGAAGCTGCAGCGGCTTTTAAAAAATATTCACTGATACACAAGGGCATTTTGGGACTCTTTACTGAATCCTGCTGCTGGGAAACTACTGTCACAGTTTTCAACATCGGGGAAAGTTTCATTGGTTGTTACGACAATCCCTTAGGTGTACTCTATGCAAAAACGGGTTGCTCGTTTTCCAAGCAAAATGGGGCATTTTATGTGTTCTACGTAAACCTTGTTTGACTGAAACAGTTTGCTTTCCCCGCTGAATATATTAATTACTAAATTGCTCATAAAAGACTTATACCAAAACACTGGAAGGAAAGTATCTACATAAGGCGTAAGAGAGTTCGTCATGTCATATGAAATGGAGGTTTGAAAATAAACACTTACAAAGACGTTAAATCCCTGCAAAAACATTGTAGCTTACGTTTTCAAATTGGCTAAGGGACACTCAGAAACGGTATCGTCGTCCCAAGCCAACACAATAAAAAACGTTTTTTTTTGTAGATTGAAGCACTTTCAAATGATTTGTTATGCAACACATTCACGCAATTTAAAAAATTACATACACGTATAAAACAAACAAACATGAACAAATGATTTGAAACAAACGATTGCGTGCGTAATACAAAAAAATCGTCTCATTCTCATTGCGTTTGTGGATACTTTCAATTATTTAATCAATTTTACTACATGCTTTACTGTCGTAACGCTTTAAGTTGGCCAGAAAATGAGTTTGAAGACAGTTTGCCTCCATTGCTTAACAAATCAAATCTGATAATTTGCTACATGGATAATTATTTTAGAAACCCTTGTGTGTGGTGTAAATGTTCAGTAAACGTATAATGAATCTTTTTAAAGATCGTTGTCATGCAGTATTCCTGATAAAAAGAGAATAAACTAAATAAGTCTTGATACTGCTGTTTTTATTGGCGATAATTTTGGCAAGTTGTCTCCAGTTGGAAGACGTTTCGCCACATCTTAAAAATGATGGCGATTATGATGAAAAACGACACAAGGGATGGTGACAACTGTCGTACATATAATGGTAGCTGCGAAATGGCACATAAGATAGCGCAATGATAGAGACAGAGAGTGTTGAAGCATTACGTTTCAGCACACAGTTGCCCTGGTGCGGCACTACTATTCTAAAGTATGAGTTGTAAAGGATATTCTATTATTGGACACATGAGACTCCAAACTTCTAGAAATACATTGACAAATCCAATAAACTAATGTAATTCCAACCTGTTTATTATCGGTGTTAGTTCTGCGATAGGGTCCTGTTTAACTTACATAGTAATGGTATCAAGATTATTCAAGATGCAAAAATTAAAAGGATGAGATCCACAGTCTGGATTTTGTCAGGATTTTGTATGCCTGCACCACCATGATAAACTTAAACAGTTTCTTTTCTACTTTCGGTTAAGTATTACCTTGAACTGATATGAACTATTTATGACAAATAACCAGTCCGTTGCACACGAATTCTTGAAGTAGCGAAAGGGAATCACGCTTACGGGGATATGAATTATGTATATTGCAAAAAAAACTCGAATCAGAGTGACAATTGAATATTAATCATGGATTCAAAGAGCATAAATGACTAGCTCAAAGAACTCTATCGAAATTGGGAATAAAAATATTTCGTCATTAATGGAGCATTATTGTTTATTTAATTGTGCCATCAACTAGTGAAGATGGCGTAATTAGTCGTATGTTCCATAAGCAAAAATGCTCAGCTCGAAGAGCTCTATCGAAATCGGGAATAAAACTATTTTGATATATATATGGAGCAATTAACTTTAATTGCGCCATTAACTAGTGAAGATGACGTAATTAGTCGTATGTTCAATAAGCAAAAATGCTCAGCTCAAAGAGCTCCATCGAAATCGGGAACAAAAATATTTTGATATTTATAGAGCTTTTAACTTTAATTGCGCCATTAACTAGTGAAGATGGCGTAATTAGTCATATGTTCAATAAGCAAAAATGCTCAGCTCAAAGAGCTCTATCGAAATCGAGAATAAAAATATTTTGATATATATGGAGCAATTAACTTTAATTGTACCATTAATTAAC
>JAAXOA010001586.1:0-15457 GCA_036561885.1 Salina celebensis
GGTGATGCGTGAAAAACGCAATGAGGCTGTTAACTCAATAATTAAACGTAATTCAATGGTGGCGAGCGATAGCGTTGATGTTGTTACTACAGCTTAAACAAAGCAAAAATCTCTCTTCTTATGAGCTTACTACTATATTCCGTGTCTGACTGATAACTTCTCTTTCAAACAAATTTACACTTTTTCATCTTCTTCACGCATTATTGTATGCGCTGACTCTCTTTTCTTTCGTCTAAAATCTCATTAAACTTTCTAATCTAAATATTATCTCTGGAAATCAAAGAACCTGTGTATATTTTCTAAACCTTCATAGGTACTTGTGCTTACAAATAATTTTTAATTCTTGAATGGGAAAAAACTAAAAACTCAACTAACTTTTTGGGGTTTGTTTGTTTGTTTTGTCCGCTTGCTCGCTTCATTAAAAACTTGTAACAAAAAATGTAAAGAGCTCCACGGGAAGTGATGATGGCAGCCGCAGCATCTCTTGGTGGAGCAGCCACCACCCAAATGGCCACTGGAGGAATGAAGGATCCTCAAATGAATCAACAAAATCAGAGTCTTGTCGACGACCCCGAAATTTGGGGATCACAAACTTACTAAACCCTAAAAATCAGCTTCTTCTCATCCTCTCATCTACATAAAAAATATATATTTTCACCCCTGGAAAGGATAGAATTTTGTTTACCACTCAGTGTTCTATCAAGTTTTTGCTTATCTTTTCTTATATTTTTTCCTTGCCCTTTTATTTTTTTAGAGCAACTCGCGAAGAAATGGCCCGAAATGCGCAAACAATTTTCCCCAAGAACTCTTACCAGCCACACGTGAACACACCCCAACCACCGCCCCCAATGTCCAAGCCTGTCTCTCCGATTACAAGTCCTCCTGGTCAACACACTTCAGGCCTAACTGGGCCTACTGACCCCATTCAAGCATCTGCTGCCCAGTGGGCTGCTCAAACGGCAACTGCTACGTTTGAACCACCTCCAACTTACAATCAGAGTCAACAGTCAGGTCACCGGCCGGTTGGTTGGGATCAAACATTCGTCAATGATAACAATCAGGCTGGAAGTCAGCGTAACAACGATCCCTTTGCTAATCCGTTTCAGTGAAGAACGCCTAAGGAAAAATACGCTGCGCAATTTCTGACTGATTAATTTTTTGTTAACTTTTTTTCGAATGCACCTGTACATAAGCTAGACAAGTCAATATTTTTATTTAATTTATTCTTGATGACAAGAAACTTTTGTGTAGAATTGGCTAGTAGAGTTAAATGTAGGGAAAGTAGAATCAACTAAGAAAGATTAGTCTCGTCTTGTCTCATGTTCCATTTTTTCTTGTGATAATTATTTTGTATGCAAGTTTTTAGCAAGGTTTTTGTTGAGCAAACTATTACTATTGTAATATGTATTTTAAAGAAAGCTGGTTTATGAGATGCAAGCAATTTTGTAGTAAAAAATTTGGTAGATTTTGGAATTATTCTATGGAAAAATTTGTAGGTAGTTTGGCAGTGTTTTGTAGAGGTGTTGAACTGTGTAATGAGTTCGTTGGAACTTGTATAATTGTACATATATTTTTTTGGACGCAGACAATTTTAAAGAAAAAAAAAGAAATTGAAATCATCAAACAATAGTGGCTGTTAAATTCAATAAATAAATAGCATAAAATGTTTGGTTAAGTGTATAACAGAAAAAACATTAAATTGATAGTCTGCTCATTACGAATAATAATTTTAACAATAAAATGAAAAATAACTAAAAACCAAGTGCAACTCTCATCCAAACTGGTACTTATCAAAAATATAACATCATCATCAGATTTTACTATCTAAAAGAATAAGAAACATTGCTTACAGATAATTTTGAAGATTTATCTAGTTTCTTCTTGCAATGGCCACAAAATAATATACAAAACAAGGAGATAACGGTTGATAAAAGATGAGTTTGTTCATTCGTAACGAAACATTTCTGTTGTAGTTAACTTTGGAAAATGGAAAAATAAATGGGTGTGGTGTGACAGAAACCGATTTACAGCTCTTCTCTTCATTCATCACTGTTTGATGACTTCCTTTGCAATAAATAACCTGAATCTACAAATGAATCACCGACGAATGAGGAATTAGTCACATACAATTTTACTCTTAACACTTCAGTTGTAAGTTTAAAGTTCATTTATTTGTCCAAAATGAATTTTGAAGGAATAGACTAGACAAAAATATACTATGACAAGGCTTCTACGATTCCTTCCATACTTTATACCTGACTTTGTAAGTTTACTACTTGGGAATTCAAATGTAAAATTCTACATAACATTCCGCTCGATTATTAAATAAATAGAAAAAGTATTTTAGTTTTATAGATATAACAGGACATCGAATGCAAAATGTATGAAATTGGGAATGCTGACTGATACCATGGGCGAGGGATGTAGAAGAGGGTCATTCCCACAATTCATTAGTAAGGCACGAATTGCTAATGATGTTCGCGGGAAGGACGTTTAGTTTACGGAGATTTTCAGCATAATGCATCATTTCCGATGTTACAACCCTACATAAAATCATAAAAATATAAATGAAATTGATAGTTTCATCAATAGTGTAATGTACTGGTTGAAATCCACTGGTCAGTGCTTACCCATGACGTGGACCACCATCCTTCACTATTCCAAGTTCGGCAATCCGTTTTTTCAGTCGTGTTCGGAATATTTTGTCAACGCGTAAGAATAAAGATGAAACCTGCACAATGAGAGAACCAAGCAACTTTACTATTCCAAGTTCGGCAATCCGTTTTTTCAGTCGTGTTCGGAATATTTTGTCAACGCGTAAGAATAAAGATGAAACCTGCACAATGAGAGAACCAAGCAATTAAACTGGTAACCACAGGACTACGATGATAATAATTTACCGTTTCGTTCTTTCTGTCACTCACCTTAGTTTGAGTTAGAACAGCACCAATCGCCTCTCGGAACTTGACAATGTGTCTGCTTACGTTATTAACTGGCGTGGAAGGAACAGGCGGTTTCGCTTCCCAATGGATTAACTCATTTTCAATTATTTCCCCAATGATAGCAACCATTTTGTTTTCTATTGATTCAGCATGCCGGCAGAGTTCCAAATGAACAGTGTCCACTTGCTTCAGCTAAAAAACAAAAGCGAACGATGGTTAGAAGTTATAACTCTTCACTATTCATTATTACTTATTTGTGTCTTCAATTTAAACTTACTATATGCTGACTTTTCGTTGTCTGAAGGTTTTTCTCAAAAACATCTCTAATTTGACTTAGCGAATCACTTAACAAACATATTCCCCTGTACACCAACACTAAGTTGACCACAGTTATACTCTTACAAACTTTTAGTTCCACAGCTCCAGCTCCCAATACTAAATGAGCAATGCGAGCGTTTGCCACTCTCAGCAAGTCCACTAAACTCAACAAAACTTCAGCAGCTCCTGTCCTATTTAACAAATGACAGTAATCTGCCATCGCATCTAAAATAACAAAAAACACTTCCACTGTCAACAGCCCACCGTCGCCACCCCCTTTATCTGCCTTTCCATTCTGATCACCGTTTCCATTTCCCTCGTAACTTTCATTGCTAGTTACACTTCCACTTCTAGATACACTTTCTCTTTCCTCGTGCTCTTTCACTTCAACTAATGCCTTGATATCCGTTGTAGGAACTATGGACTTCATCTTATCTTCTCCAGCTACCTTCCATTTCTCCCTGTCCAATGAAAAATTCACTATTTCTAATTTCTTCTGGTGGAAACTTTTAACGTACTCAGTCACATGAACTTTCATCTCAATCACACTTGAGTAGCGAACTGACTTCGGATGAGACGATGTTTTAGGGAGGGCATTGGAAAAATCTTCAAGGCTTGCTACATACTCTTTTACAATTGTTAAAGTAGTCAAAACCTCAGTTCGGCAGGTCCATGTTTTTCTATTTCGTAACATTCCCGAGAACTTTTCATCCGCTGTTTCCGTTGTCTTTTCTAGCATGACTGGATAGCTCCGCGGAGAACGTCGCAAACAGTTCAGGCGAAATGAGAGGCTCTTCCGATTCCGGTCTGAAAGTGTTTAAAAAATACGTTAGTCAGATGATAGAAACTTAAGGATCTATATTATCTATATTATATTATATTATTAATTAAATTTAAATCTTACAGGTAAGTTGACGATCCCAAGGACTGTTCAGTCTGTTGTCCAGCAGCCTCATTCGCACAATTTTGAAACAGCAAAATAACTTCCTTCACATGTTCCAAAAGCATAACTAATCTATGACCCAACTGCCCAATCATTTTCAGCCATAGTTCCGAGCTCAAGCTTGGAATTGTTTGATGGATAGAGTTGCTATGTAACGAATCACTTTTGCTGTCACTCTCACTCACTGCTTCGATCAGGGTTTGCTTACAAGTAGTTGTCATAGCAGTTCCAATTTCCTTTGCCAGAACGGTAACTATTGCTGCAACCTTTGCCATTCTCAAATGTCCAAAAACGATACTAGTCAGTTTATCCTTATCACAAAACACAGCCATTTGTTCCACCGGCCTGTATCAGGTCTGCCGACAGGTTCCTCTCCAGCTCCGCCCTCAGCATTTTCTCAATGGCATTTCTAATCTCAACAAGTTGGCTGTCTAAATGTCGGAAAGAAACAAGGCCTTGGAGTTCTTGCTTTAGGACTTCTTGAGTTGTCGTGATTAAATCAAGGGCGCCAACGTAGTCTGAATTTCCAAGTAAACTTTGAATAGCTCTTTGCGCTTGGTGCACAGTGCTCATTAGCTGAAGCTTCTGATATAGCAAAGACAAGTGACTCTTCTTTCTTGCTAGTTTGATAACCGACAGTGGCTCAATGACATGGTCTTCTTTGAGGTCCTTCAGTTCCTGTTTGATTTGTCGGACAAGACCGATTGCTTTGGTTACCTTGGCAGCAACACGATCTTGACTACTAACCGCGGAGAAGAAAGCGCTCGACTTTTTACTGATTTGTTGAGCAAGGCCAACTTCCACAAGGTCTAAATGATGACTGAGCTTATCCTGGACAGACTTGGAAGGAAGCTGAGAGGATGAGTTAGAGGGCAGCGAAAACACTTCTCGAAATGTTTCTGAATTAGCGAGTGAGAAGGTTTGGGAGAAAAATATCTTTGGAATCGGACTCGCCTCTGACTTGATTATCTGGGAAGCTTCTTTGAGGGACAGCTGAGGAAAAAGTGTTTGAAGTGAGGACTGTGTGGGTAGCAATGAACTTGAGGCGGCCGAAGACTTTCTTTCTTGCAGTTTCCGGTAGCGTTTCAGTAGGCGACGAAAGTAAGGGACAAAGAAGGCATTCGGGACTTCCTCCAAATGAGGACTCGGTGTGACTGGTACTACATCGGTGAATCCTTCGCCCCATGTCTTCGTGAAGAAATCGCGCTATGGTTACAATAAAAAAACACACATTTAAGTAAGCAGAAAGAAAATGAGGTACCAAGTTAACTGGACCTGTTTACCTACCTGTTTTCCGCGTTTTGGATCATTCAGAATCGCTGGTAGATTCTGCGAGCATGAATACGCCGACCAGTTAACAGACGTCCCAGGTCTTTGCCCATCCTCTACGCTTCCGGAGCTTGCCGTGGAAACTGGAGAAATACCTCCTCCAGTCACACTCATCTTTCTTTCCTCGCCTCCCCCACTAGAACTAGACCTGGACAATTTTTGCATTGCATTTCCTGCAAATAGTTTCCCCTTATCACAGTTTTAATTGCCTTGACCTCCTTCTGAAAACGGAAAACATTGTTAAAAATACAACAACTAAAAAACAAAATTAAAACACCTCCATCAGAGAATCTTATACCTTATACTGACCTTAAATCATTGCTTTTCTCGGCAAATGTATCACCTCACCATCTGCTATTCATTGCCAGCTTCCACTCTCCATTAACAGCTTTTTAACGGCCTTTATCCTCCAATCTAATGACCTCGCACTTCATTAGCACTGGATTACTAGAACTGTAGCACGGAGGGCACTGTCCATGCAGAAAAGCTTGCGTTCTTGTTTGCTTACAAGTGAAAACAACGAGAAAAATCGAGAATCGAGTGGATACTGCATACAGTGAAGGAACCCCTGTCTGCATCACTTATGACAACACAGGATAAACATATGGTGAGGTGGTATACTTCCTATTTGAATTCAGCTGCGTGTTGTTTTTCTATTAACGTTTACGTCGGTGATGCAATTGCAAACGTGAGTAAGGAACCTGAACAGTACACAAAACCTCATTCTGAAAAAGGTTGCAGTGATTGCAACTTCTGAAAGATGACATCAATTTATACGTTTGTTAAAGTTAAGTTTTAAACGTTTTCCGTGCTTCTACAAACTTCAGACTTGTATAAATCATTGAACAAAGTTTATAATCTTAGATAAACATGGATGAAGTACCGGTTGGTTAATTGTTAGGAAATTTAGAATTTTAATTGTGTTGTGGTTGTGAGTGTAATTCTTGAACTTGAAGTTTGGTGTCCAATTTGTTTCTTAAAGCAATTGCAATGGATTTATCGGCGGAATTGAAAGAGCTGCGGAAGCGTGAGTTGAAAGCAATTAAATAAATAATAGCTTGCAATTTGCAGGAATGAGGAAGCACAAGTTTAATTAATTAAAATCTTAATTGTTTTTAGAGTTGTACACCTACCGTTACAAAAGCCTAGAACTTGAACGTCAATTAAGGACTCATTGCCATACTTTTCACCAGTCGATTGACGAGCGACGAGGTCAGCGACTGGGTTATCCACAAGGTGCTCCAGTCAACGCGTTTGAGGACACGCTTCAATGCTACATAAGTGTCTTTACGAATAGCTTGGTAAGTTATAAAGCTGCTGCTGTTATTAAACTGCAGAGTTAGTTTTTTAAAAGTAGGTGAAGTCAATTTTGGCATTTTTCTTCTGATTCCAGGTGATGGAGATAATTTCAAATCATCTTCCTGTTCAAGATCTTCTCCGTTGTCGACTCGTTTGCAAATTATGGGCCCGGGAAATGGCGCAGTATCTGACAAAACGAAAAGCTCTCGTAGTTGCCTACGAAGACTGTGCGGAAGCTCGAGAAATCTGCAAGAAAAAAGAAGCAGGCAAATTTGTAAAACATTTCTACCCTTTGCATTCTCGAGATTCCAATCACTTGTCAACTGATTAACGACGTAATCAGGAATTTTGGAGAAACTTTGAGTGGCCTGAAGCTCGACGATTGTAATCCAACCGAAGAAGATCTTCATAATCTTCTTCAAGCCATACCTAGCTTGGAAGTGCTAAGTTTTAAACAAACAGGTGTGAAACCCCGTCGTCATAGGCATCATAGAGATGACGACGATGATGATGACGATGAAGACGCTCAAGAACTATTACGGAAAAGCAAGCTTGACATGCTTACGGAATTTTCAGAAGGGCTTCTTATCATGCCCACTGTGAAGAAGTTGTCTTGGGAAGAAACAAAACCTGTGCACAACTTTGAACGAATCATAAAGATGTTCCCGAACGTTGAAGAGCTAGAACTGTTATGTTGGGCAAAACCGACACCGGAAAAACTGGAAGGATTGAGAATGGATAACCTTAAAGTGCTCACGCTCTCCTGCGATAATCACTTTGCCGAAGAGCATTTCTTAGCTTTAGCAAGTTTACAGTTAAAATTAAAGAAGCTAACACTTCATGACGTGAAACCCGGAGGCCGAAGGAAGATGCGTGGCTTTAAAGCGTTTCTGGGAAGTATCGCGGGAACCCTAGTGGAAATGAACTTGAACGGAAATGGACGAATTTTACAGGAGATGAGAGCAGCCAATTCAAGAAATATGGGCGGTGGAGGAATGGCAAGATACTTGCAAAACTCCGCAAGGCAATTCTGTCGCCAGTCAACCCCGTTCCCAATTGATTTTCCCAACTTGCAAAAGCTGGAAATTGATTGTAGCTTATTGGCAGATCTCAAAACTATTGATTACATGCCAAAACTGGAGAAGTTGGAGTGCAAATTTCAAGATTGGAAGGGATGGTGGCATTTACTGAACACCAATGGAGTACCTACTACAGAGCACACTAAACTCAGAGATCTCACGCTTGGTGCTATAGACAGTGGCTGTCTGTTGAAAATGGCCCCCTTTTTCGCAAGTGTGACCAGGTTAGATGTGAGTGAGGACAGAATCGATGATGTCGCTTTTCGGACCATTTGTCAAAACATGAAGCAGTTAAGCCATTTAAGGATTACGCAAAGTACAAATGATGCAAGCAAAAAATTACAAATGACTGATGTCGGAATAACCGGTATACCTCGGGAAGGTGTAGAAGAACTTGTAAAACTTCTTCCGCAGAAGCAAACTGCGGAAGAAGTTGAAAAGTTGAGGACGCATTCCTATGTGGGGAACTTAACAGCCTTGTACAGCTTGGAACTGGCGTTATCGCAAATTCAAATGACGGATGTTGGAGTTCTCTATGGAATCGCGGACCTGAAGAGAATAGCGACAATAACCCTTCCCAAATGCGACGTAATAATTTCTTTGAAAACCTTTCTAAATTTCAATGTTCGCTTTATGATGGTTGAGCTAATTAATGATTTCACTTTTAGCTCACCGACGCATCTCTACAAGCCCTTGGCGAAATGAGAAGCCTTTCTGATTTGGAAATGCATCAGAACTCTGGAGTATCCACGGAAGCTGTTGCAGCACTGAAACTTAGAAAGAAGGACTTAGCTTTCAATTTATACTCAGATTTAACCGCAAGGATGTTTTCGTGAGTCAGGGAAACGCAAATGAATGGCAGCTTTGCTGAATTAGCACATGATTATGAATACTTATTATATCTTCTCGCGTAAAAATATTTTTTTTATAAAGCAAAGACAAATAATATACTGTACGGATTTTATGAAACGAAAAAACGATTTACATTTTACAAATTAGAACGTAATGTTTGTAAGTTTTATGTGTCTCACTTTAACTATGTTCCATAATTATTTGTTTATAAGTATTAATGTTCACTGCATTGCTTTATATGTTTTAATGTTTTACTTAAGTTGATATGAAATGCTGTTTTAAAAATGTGTAAAATCGAACTAACAAATACTGAATAAAAATATAGTAAGATTTATATTTAGGACTGTTGCAACTTGCAACTGAGCTCATCGCTACGTTATTTTGTCGTTAGTTATCACCACAATTACGATATAGTGTGGGCTATTGTATTGTTTTATTGTACTATAGAAACAGCCCCATTAATTAACTGCGTACACCAGTATTAAGTTGATTGATTATAATCATTCCATCCAAATTTGCCTAAATGTTCCTATGGAGCTCAGCTTTTGTTGTCTGTCGTTAATATCTAGTTCCACGTTGCCCCCAAGTATTTCTATTTATGCATATAGGAAGTTGGAATACTGATTTCGCCAATCATGTTTCGTGGAGTTCTCCTTTTAATAGTTACACATTTTACGTGGGTAAGCTCTTCTTTTAAATGCCTGAAATGCTTCTTTAAATAGAGTTTGAACTATGCATGTTCCAGTCAAAAGCATCATGGATGGATGAAACCTACGATGTAATCATATTAGGAACTGGCATCCCCGAAATAGCCTTGTCTGTCATGCTAGTCCATTCAGGAGTGAATGTACTCCACTTGGACACAAGCAATCAATTAGGCGGAGACACCGCTCCAACCACAACACTATCCAAATACTTATCAAAGTATAACATCAAATATGATGAGTCAACTTACGGGAAAGATGCAGACTGGATTGTCAACCCCATCACGAAAATTTACCTAGAAGGCGGTCGTTTCGATGACCAAGTAATATCCAAAGTGAACGTTGAAAAGTTTGTGGAGAGACGAATATGGGAAAGCCGAGTTTACGAGAATGGCACTCATACAAGCGCTGTTGACTATTTCAAAAAGAAGCTCAAAAACTTTGTACCAGAAATATTGAAAAATTCTCATAATGTATCAAGAACCAGACTATCCCAGATTTACAACAATTACGGATTTGATCATATCCAACGAGCGCTGATCAGACACTTTCTCGACCTTCCCAACGATAATGAACAAGTTCAAAATGTTATTAGAAATTTTAGACTGTTTAATGATAGCAGTGACGACCATGAGCTTTCATATTTTCATCCAATCCACGGTCTCTCTTCTATTCTTCATGGATATTCTGCTTTTGCCAAGAAATATTTTAATCTTACGCTGCATCTAAACACACCAATCGACAAAATCCATGTGGATGCTTCCGGTAAAGTCACTGGGGTAACTGTTGGCGATAAGCTGATTAAAGGAAAACGAGTAATATGCAGTCCTTCGTTTGCGCCAGACAGAACTAAAAAGATCGGAGACGTGGTAAGAGCCGTTCTCATACTCAAACACGACACTAGCCCGTTTTTGGGAAACAACAGTGGTCAAATGCTCCTTCGTTCTAGTGACGAAAATAAGATAGACCCTGTTTATCTCACATTGCTAAATCGACAACATGGAGTTGCCCCAGAGGGATTTGCCGTTGCAACCGTTAGTACTACAGTGGAAACAGGGCAACCCGAGAATGAAATCAATTTTGCTATAGACTTGTTTGGAAATTCAGTGCTCCACAAGGCAATAACTGTGACAGAACTTTTGTCAGCAAAAGATACGGGGACAGCGTCACAAATATTTGTAACAAATTCATATGACGGTACCAGTGACTTCGGCAAAATGTTATTGAACCTAGCGGATGTGTACGCAAAAGCGACTTCAAAAGGGGATGAACCATCCGAGGAAACGGATTAAAGCTGTTTGTACGCATATGAAAATGTGTAAATCTATAAATAAAACTAATATGAACCTGGCGGATGTTTACGCAAAAGCGACTTCAAAAGGGGATGAACCATCCGAGGAAACGGATTAAAGCTGTTTGTACGCATATGAAAATGTGTAAATCTATAAATAAAACTAATTTTTGTATAAAACCCTCTAGACAACGTGTTTTATAGTCTCTGTCAAGGAACACAATGGTTACCTGTTCCAGTTTTTAAACTGGTTTGTGATATCTGTTATAAGACAAGAAATTTACAACCTTGCAAAAAAGTTTCGCACATGCTTGACCACAAACACGTGCTACAAGTCTGTTTGCATTGAAAAAGCTGAATAGTTGCATTAATTATATCTGCTTCATTATGACATTTGACATTTCAAAAGTTTATTTAAAGATATTAACCCCAAAAGTGGGGCATCAGTTTCGCAGACGTTGGACAAGTGGAGGCACGGTTACAAAATTTTAGCAAATTTTGTGAAAGCCTTGCAATAAACCATGAGGCTGTACGCAATTCTCGCTGTTTTCCTTTTGGCAGCTATCGCTTTGGTTACCGCTGGGGTATCACAAAATCTTCCAATCTTCCAGTAAGAAATTTATGAGCTGTAAAGAGAAAGCTTAACATTAATGAATGTTTTTAGGACTCCCTCGGAGGCAACTCTCAGTCCCAAGGAATGACAATTCAAGGTGGAAACCGTCAAAGCGGGGGAAAGCCAGGTGGACGTCCAGGTCGCCCTGGTGTTGGGGGTCCAAAACCGCCCAAGCAAACCACTGTTGCACCTACAACTACTACACCAACAACAACTGCCGCTCCACCAACAACAGTTGTATCGGATGATGACGACGCTGATGATGATAAGTACTAAATGTACTGATACGCATTTATCTTTCTGATTGGTTAAATTTGCGTTCTTTTTTCATTCCTATCTTGAAATATCTCTAGTCTAATCTTGACTCAATATGTGAAAACATCTTTACAACTTTCGTACAAAAAATAAACTCTTAAGATTTGGAACAAAACCGCTCATTCCATGCATGGAAAGTAACTCATTTCATGTCGTTTCAGCTTCAGTCTCAGTAACAAATCAGCAGCGCATTTTTAGTTACCTGAAACTTCAAAACATTCCCCAAGTTTTCTACTATGCATTTCATATCGTAAAAAGCTTTGCGAAAATCCACGTACATAAAGAAAATTTTATATATTAGTTCCTAAAATCAGCAGCGTATTTTTAGTTACCTGAAACTTCAAAACATTCCCCAAGTTTTCTACTATGCATTTCATATCGTAAAAAGCTTTGCGAAAATCCACGTACATAAAGAAAATTTTATATATTAGTTCCTAGCTACGGGCAGGCCTATCATAATTTATTCAGAACCAACCCCAGCGATACTCGTTGACGTTTTACTTTCATACGCGCATGAATGTAAGAAATTTTTACTCCTTATAGTTCATATGTTTCATGGTATGATCGTTGTAAATGTAGTTAAAATCTGCAATGCATAACTTTCAAATGTTCAAAGTCACATTTATGTCACCCTTGAATTCAAAAATCCAGAAATGAGTCTAATGACCGATATCCTCCAGACTTTTGGACAGTAATAGGAACTGGATGATAAAAATTAGAATTCATTTCCCTCTTCATGGCTTTCATATTATGAAAGCCATGAAGAGGGAAACGAATTTTGTAAATGTGAAAGTTTGTGAACTGAAAACATAGCTGATTTCGAATTTAAAATCGTCGATGCATGTTTATTATGCAAAATTTAAAGAGTTGCGTTATGAATTTGCACAAGCCATGGATGTCAATTATAGACAGATTTATCCGCGTATTATACTTGTATGTGCCATGATCTTAATCTGACATGTTCCACATTTGAAACCACAAATATACGATGCACATGCATCATTTAATTTCATAATATGACTGTCATAAAACGTGAGAAATAACGCCTGCGAGCTCCACGGGTTTTGTATATAAAGTCACAAAATCAGTATTGTAAAGGAATGGACTTTAGAAAGTGTAATTAAAGAGTAAACTGAAAGGAACGCAGCTCTCGCCATCATGAGGATTTTTGCCATCTTTGCTCTTCTTCTTGTCGCCATTTCCATGGTACTTGCTGGGGTAAGCTGTTAGTCCTTTAGCATATTATGACATTTATGACATAATCTTTGAAAAAACAACCTTTTAACCTTTTGTAACTCAATGTAGGATGCTCTTGGAGGAAACTCACAAGCCCAAAGCATGACCATTCAAGGTGGAAACCAGGGTGGAGATGATGACGATTCTCCAGCCCAGCCTTCTCAAGGAGGCTCCCCACAAGCGGGGGATGACGATGACGATTAGATAGATTGAATTTACTCCTGCACCAAGCGATATTCTCAATTTGATTCAGAATGTATTTGGCATCTAAATAAAACTCTACGTTTACTCTCAAGGTGTAACCAAGGTTTAAACATTTTTTTTAATTGGTCTGATTTCATAAGATTGAGGATTGAGGGAGAGACTGACGCAAGTCACTTTTACCATGGCAACAGACCGTGAGCTGGGACTTGTTAAATGTTGTTTAAATCAAGTTGATTGTGTGGAAATTGCTCGAATTCTACTGGAATGCTCTATTCTATATAATGATGTGCAAGATAAGATTTAATTACGATATCTTGTTCTTGAATCCAATTTGTTTCACTTTTTATTAGTACAGTAACACGACTCTACATACTGATTGAAGGAATTCGTAGTAAGTAATTATGTGTTCACATAATTTTCCGCAATGCGAATGTATGTAACAAATATTCCGCAGTTTCAATATCACGATATTTAAAATATTGAACCGATCGCAAAATGGAGAACGGATAAATTCGTAATAAGTAATTATGTGTTCACATAATTTTCCGCAATGCGAATGTATGTAACAAATATTCCGCAGTTTCAATATCACGATATTTAAAATATTGAACCGATCGCAAAATGGAGAACGGATGGATTTAAATTATTCCTCTGTGCTTTGGCTGTTTTCCGAGTTGACTTCAATAACTGTTGTTGGAGTTGGATCTGATGATTGTGGACTCAGTGGACTCTTCGGCAAGGCCTCATCTAGAGGTGTTCGTGGTATTGACGGAAGGTCTTTAGTTCTGTCATTTGGACACGCATCACTAGGTGTGATTTTAAGAGGCTTCAACTTCGAAATTTTTCTAGTCCTGTCCATAGTGAAGAACAGCTTGATTTGATTGTTGGAACCTTGTTACGGGAATGTGCACCAATGCAATGTCCTTTAAAAAGCGATGTTGTGTAATGATAAAAGGTTCATGCGTTAGCGTGGTTCGTCAATTGACTAGAAGCGCAGTGGTTCTTATCTGAATCCGATGAAGTTAATACTAGCCCAGACGATCATACAAATTTGACATGACTGATTAATGGCATATGTTATCAATATCACTATCGTTTCCGTTTATAGTTCTCTTGTCGAATAATGCTGCAGATTAAGCCAACATTTTTTCCTAACTCCACGTGAAACCGATATGGGGGTTATCATAATTGTGCAAAATATTTATGGTCATTATGTGTCTATGAATTTACACTAAACTCACTAAGAAAAGTTCAAGTGGTAGGAGTGCAAACAAACACAGGCTTGAAACCATTTCTCCTGCCTACCATATAAATAAAATGATATTCACATTGAACCTTATGCATTACTTTGAGTTTGTTGGAGGATATGAACCATAGATCGGAATGTATAGATTGTTGGGGATTTATTTCAGATTTTGTAATTAGCATCATTGATTACATGTAAGCAACATCAGCCTTGCAACTTCGCATACGCTCAAAATGTTACTAAGAATATTAGTATGAGACATTAATTGTTAATTTACATATACTTGTACTCCCGGCGAAAGAGAACTCTTAGCAACCACATCTCAGCAAGATGTGGTTGCTAAGAAGGTGCTCTTTCGCCGGGCGGGTTAGTACTGTTCACTTTTGTCGGAAATGTTTAGGAATCTTCAGTATTTATTTTTTTACTTGAACCGTATGAATAGCGTACCTGTCACAAATTTGAAATTTCAATACAAATCCTGATATTACTAAAACCCTTGCTCAGTCAATACAGTGGAACGGATCTTGAATCTATTAATCGCATTATCAAGTTGCCCCATCATTTTACATGGCCGTGCGTTCTTGCTGTACAGTTGCATATTTAGTTTGGAATGTATTCCATCAAAGCTTTCTAACAACTTCATATATGGACAGAACTTTCACAAGCCGGCAAGCCGACAGTTTCCCCCGTCTTATGTATGTAAAACAACTTTTGCCCATTACAACAAGACTCTCACTTTTACAACGAACAATCCGAGTGTAAATTAAGAATACACACTAACAACCGAAATGTTTACCGTCCAAACTACACTTGACATTTGAAAGATTAGTCTCAGTATTCCTTAAGTACCAAGACGCAAATTATCGGGCTAAAACAAGCGTCTAATACAACTAATAACTCACTAATACTAGTAACACTTCAGTTGAGTAGGTTAGTACTAAAAAACTAGTATTTTCACTGCAATATTATGGAAAAGTAGTCAGTTGGAATGAAACATAAATGTGTTTCCCTGACAACTTAATGAATCTAACATACGTTTTCACTTATTTAAACCAATGTAAATAGTAAATTATTATGGTTTTAATG
>JAAXOA010001587.1:0-15454 GCA_036561885.1 Salina celebensis
GAATTTTAAATTGTATCTGGTAGTTTTGTTTCTACATTTACTCCCAATAACACAACAACATTTGAGGGCTACCAAAGGAGAGAGAACTATTAACCTGTGTTCACATCAAACAGATTTATTCAACAAAGACTAGCTCTATCATCTCTGGTCTTTGTCTTTATTCTTTATCAAACTCATCAGACATCAATCAACTATTTTTTTTTTCTAAAAGGGTTTATCCTTCGCACAGCGGTTTACAGATTCATATAGAGTGTACAGTTGCGGCGGTGCCACATGTACTGCGGTGGTATTAAGTTGAAATATTTGATAAGTGCAATCTTGCTTTTTGCAGACGGACTTACACAGAGAAAGACATATCAGCAAAGAACTTTCAATCCAATCCAACATATTTCGACGTGCTCGACGGAGCAGAAATAACATATATGAAACTGAGCTGATGGCAAACATATTGGATGGATGATGATGATGAGAATGGTGATGACGATGGAAACAAGTCAGAGTGTACATGCTCCCTTTTCCTTCTCGTTCTGTCTCTTTCAACTTATCTTCCTTGTGCTCTGGTGAAAATCCGAACAAATGAAATTTTAGGGACCAATTCCAAAGCATTTCTGTTCGATATGAAAAGTAGCTATGATTTTCACAGCTAAATCCGAATTCATAGATAAATATTCAATATCGAAAGGAAAATGTTGGAAATAATGCAACTGTAGCTGAAATCTCAGTAGCAGAGGGTTCCGCAGAATATTTTGAAGTCAGCGTCGTTTTCCAAATATTTCTACATTTTCCAAATAACAAATGGCTAAATATTTTCATGCGAGTTATGAGCTGTTTTAGGCAGTAGTAATTTTGTAATCACTCAGCTTGTAGGCAGAGCCAGACACTTATGACTACTGAAACAAATTATGCAGCACTCCATATCTCATCATACCTATGTATTGTAACTCGAAGGTAGACACATAGCTGCTCGCAGCATTTAATTGAAGAAACTGTTTCTGGTTTAAATCTAAATCGTGGATTGGATGACGTTTTCTCTATAATGGTTTCATATTTAGTTTCCTTCACATTCATAGGTTCTACGTAAAAAGTTTTAACGATCTAGCTTTGAAACTGTTTATTGTACACATACTTTCAGGAGAAAGTTGAATAAGTTGAATGGAAAAGGTAAAAATGGTACCTAACTCGCACCTCACACCATTTCCGTTCGCTGGACCCGGAAAAAGAGGAAAAAGTAGAAGTGGAAATCAAATGTCACGATAAAAGTACTATTTCAGTTCTTATCTGAGTCCATTATTTCAACAGTTCCACAGCAAAAGAAAAATATACACACAGTCGAGTTGCAAAATTTGGTAACTTGAGAACATCAGCTGGGTGGAAAAGAAAAGTTGTTATCTAAAATAAGCATTAAGTTACTTTCAATCGCCATTAAGAAACTAGAGAAAAGGATTCTCTGAAATATCTTATCCCAGTCTAAAAGCATGAGGAAAGAATCTCTAAGAATCCGTCCATTACATTACTACATATTGCAACGTGACTTTTTTCCTCAAAGTTTGAATACTTCTAGACAATTTTTTTGGTGTAATACCCACAACTAATGGCGCAATAAAATGATAGGATATTCTCTTCATTTGATTCACTCATGCCTTTTCCACGCTTAGCTGGTGGCTACAGCTCTAGGTACCATTGGAAACCAAACGGAGGTGGATAACTCGAAAATAGTCGAATTTATAGCAAAATCCCGTCTTGCTGGTGGGTTTGATCGTATCAAAAATCAAGGCAGTGATGGGCATGAACAAAAGCTTCAATATTTTACTCAACTCTACGAAATTCCACCTGTTATTCGCAATGCCTACCTATCTCACAAAGGACTTAGGCCAAATGTTGAATGTGGAAGGACAGACTAGAATCTAAGCTGATTATTAATATAGTTTTTTGAGTTTGTAATTTAAACAGGTTAGCAGATGAAATCTCAAATGCGAAAATACATCATTCGTACTCTTTCTGTACTGTGTAATATTCTGAAAATTTTCGGAATTCGCTGGAGAAAGTCGAAACGAAATTCGGTTAATACGCACAGGAGAAAATTGTATCTATCACATATTTTTGGTATTGATGTTTATTTAGTAGATTTAAATGTAGTGATGTGTTATTTGAACCGTCGTGTTAGAGAGTGTTATTCAAAATATTCGTTTGAATTCTTATAATTCATAATTAAAGGCTTCTTGGGACATATTTTTTTGGTCATTTGTCAACAACATGCCTGAAATCATGAGGCTTCTGCATTTCATTTATGTATGTACATATAAAATGCGATTATGTACTATATAGGTAGGTGTAACGTAGAATGCTGGTTTGTTGAAATATGCCTTTGCAAAAGTCCTACCTAGGTCAAAAGATGCTGGAACAATGTTTTTAGAGTGAAACACAGAGCTGCAGAGAAACAGTGCGTAATGTAAAAGTTGTGTGGTAAGGGGTATGCATTTCATTACAGCTAAAGCATCCTGCACCTCCGTCCGTACAAGTTTTATGGTGAATGGTTCCTCGGAAGACATTTCTCCTAAGAGAACACCAAATCTTGTCTTGGCTTTTTCTTGCTTCCATAGAGAACTATTGAATGCCTGGACTGTTGAGAAAGAGTGAGAAAATTGAGGCTTGTAGCAGCCCATTAAAACATCCATTCAATGTCTCTAATTGCGTCAACTCCAGGGGGAATGAAATGGACTTCGATTTTTGGTATGTGTTGTTGAACATGGCGGTGGTCGTGGTACTCGTGGTGTGGAGTTGTAAAAAGGCCTGTAATATTCCCATCAAAGCCATACTTCTCTCGCGTTGTAGTCGTTTTGTGCGCTTCCAAACACCCGTGCCACACAAGCGTTTTCCTATACCTTAAAAAACGTGAAAAATGAAGGCAGCTAAAGAAAAAAATAATGGAAAGGAAAATTGCTTATTCGTCATCATCATGTGTAAATGTAATATTGTGTGCACGTTTCAATGCCTCTAGGTGAAAACCCTCTGATTTTCTCCTCGTTTTCTTTCTTTTCGCTGCCGCGTATTGTTGGAGTACACATAAGAATCTTTTCTTGTAAATAACGAAGGCGAGAGAGAAAATGAAATAAGAAAATAATAATAACGGAGGCGAGGAAGCAAAAGGAAGAGGCAAGAGGAATAAGAGGAGCAATTATGAAAGTAGCGAAACTGAAGCTGCAGCGGATACCTACATACTTAGATGAAAAAGAAAATGGGGAAGCAAAAACATGAGACCCGTCGAGAAGATACGCAAAATGTTACATTTGTAACTAAATGCGTTTTGGAATCCACACTAACATGTATATGGCTCTTTTATAAACCTACATAGTATATAGTAATAGAAAGTCATGGCATTCAGCATTAAATCCCGTCCCGGCAAACCCTTACTCCCTTCAAATTGTTAATTGTTCTATCACAACTACTTTAAGGTTAGTTTGTGGTATTTAAACATACTTGGTATTAAATACGTTTATTTTCATGAGTGCAGACCATGGTAAGAGGTCGAATTTAATTTTTATCATTCGATTTAGTATAAGATCAAAGTAAGTTAGATTCAAAACTAGTTACATTTCATTATTACTTATTTACCCCCCCCCCTTCATTAATACTGTGTCATATTTTGTCATAAGCATTACACACATGTAAAATTAACAAATATAGTTGATTCATTCAAGGATTTTATGAAAGCATGTTAGTAAAAATTTAGGCATTTTTTTAGTATTTAGTATTTATTTTAAAAGTATTCGTCGAGCATTTATCTACTGTAAAAAAGTATAAAATATTACATATTATAGATTCATAAACTCCTGCTTGATGCTACTACAACGTCTCTTGTCAATTAAGGTTCTCCGACGGCGTATGCCATTAAAGATTGTTTAATACATGAATACACAATCGCGTGTATGTGCTTTCACTTACTTGCATGTATCCACGGAATACGTCACCTTTCATGAGTTCAGTCCATAAAACAAAAGTCTGCTGAGCCTCACATTGGTTTTGTTCTTTGAAGACATCTCATTTATGTTCCGCTTGCTAAACTAGGTTCGCGTACATATGATACAAAATACATGATTATAGGTTCATGGAAGAAACCAACATGAAAGGAAACAGGGAAAGCTTGCATAACACCAACCAGACAGGCAGGGATATGATGTGTCGCTCTGGAAGACTGCTTGTCGCCATCCGTATCGACTTTTCAGAGCTCTCTGGCGTATCTCCTTTAAATTGTACGCTTACTCAAGCTTCTTGATACTCATTTGTAGTAGAGAAAGTATGCATGTATTTCTCCAGTCGGGTTCTCTCTCATCATGTCGTTCACTTTGCTTTGCTCAACTACTTGGAGCTTTGTTTCTCGCTGACAAAAATTACATTCCTTTTTTTTTCTACTAACGGGTTCAATGTAAAGAATATGATGGACAGATATTTATGCTTTTAACTGCATATGTGTGACATAAACTACCCTCCAAGTCGGAAGCATACCACCAACCCGATGAAACGGAGTGAGCGTGCTAGTTCAAACCATCACTCCTAGGAAGGGAACAGGTTAAATCTAACAACCACTTCTAACTAAATACTTGAAAATTACAAACGGTAGTTTTGTTGGAAATCTGTTAGAGATTCTTCCTTTAGTATACCTAGCAAAACACGACAGTTATTTTGTACCACTCTCTTTAAACTTATTATGTATTACTGTAGAGTGAACTGTCATTTTTGCTAGGATGTCAAACGTCAAGTCTACAGCTTCCAGCATTCGTCCATGTGAGCGTGTGTGAACGACAAAACACGCCCATCAGGCAAACACTTGAAAAGGCTAAAAGTAATATGCTTGTTTCAGTATGATGATTATTATTTTTTGCTCGTATCAGCAATGTTCATATTCCATTTGAGCAGTATGAATGCGCATATTCAGCTTTTTTACCTTATCGTTTTATGGCACTTTATACAATTTCCCGTTTTATTTCCCCTTCAATCTTTCTGATAAAGCCAACTATCAGTTCGCTACGGAGGCAGGTGTCTCTGTGAAATTTTAACGATTGCTGTACACGCACTTCAATCAATTTCATACTCTTTTCCATCCGTCCTTCATAGTAGGTCGGTTTGCTATTGTGTGGGAGGGAATGAAAGTAATATCACACAGAGCTAATAAACCGCTTTAAAACTCTAAACAAGCATTGCAAACAAGCGAGCATTAAAACTTTTCTAGCTTTTCTGGTTCTAAATCGTTAAAACGAGGGTCTCCAATACACCTGCAGAGAAATCTCTCCGGGCCCGAAATAGAAATGATGTTAGACCGTAACCTTAGCTGCTAAGGTAATTTTTTCCTGGTTCTCCTGAGTGATTGGTTTTATACAAATCAATCAATAACTTTGCTGTCATGTCCTGACGTGACGTGTAAAGGACTTGAACCCGGACATATTTGTTCATGCTTCGCTTCCCAGACGGTACGACAGACCAACCTTCCACCACCACCACACAAAATGCAATCTACTCTACTACTCAATCTTTAATAACAAAAACCAGGTTTTATGACGATGACAGACAACTATATCGCAGCTATCATCATCAGCCAGCACGGATTTTTATCTTCCATAGTCGTTATTTTTACACGATATTCTAAACATAATACGTATTAGCTTCACGAGTAAGACTCATTTATACGATGTACATGTTTTGTAAACTACCGATGATAAAATGCTAGTGAACAATGTTAGTTGAGTACATAAATTCCTTGAGAGCAAGAATTTTACTTTCCCTACATTTATACGACAAGCTATTTCACAAAAAACATGTTTATAACTCTGATGGTTTTATGGACCTTCCAGTCCTCCCATAAGCTCTTTTTTCCATCATATTATAGCTTGATGGCAGTATTTTTCTATATAAAAGTAAAAGGAAGTACGGTGTTAGCCAAAGTTCATCTGTATTCAGAACTGCATGCCATTTAAAATACTAGCAATACCAGAATATCAAAGTATATTTTCTATATAGTCACGTGGCGGAGTTTGTTTAGAATTGGTGAATGTAAATGCACGTAGTTAGTAGTATTTATAAAATTCTGACCAGTGGATAAAGAAAACTGTAATTGTTGTCCTACCGCCTAATCATAATTAATTATTTTTGTAGGCAACTGCGCGTTGCATATTGGATGTCATTGGATAATTACGATACGATTACGAAAGGACAATGTAAACTTCTCTAAATAAAACACAAATCATTAGTGCAAACTTTTTTGTTTCAGCGGAATGAACTTTCATTTGCTTCTCATGTTGTACACCGCTGCTTTGAATTTTGGTCTCCAGTCTCCAGTTGGATATCTATACTCAGGGGCAAAGCTGGGAATGCGAACGGTAATCGAACGCTGCGTTCGAAAATATCGAACACGAACACGTACTCGAACCCGAACATGTACGTTCGCGTTCGGGTTCGATACATGAATCTAGAATGGAAAGGTTCGTACTGTGTTCGTTCGAAATGTGAATGAATGAATTCGATTGTACGCTACTGTTCGGTTCGAGAAAGAAATCTATAACGAACACACAACAGAACAAGTTGATGCTGTCAAATATTTGTAACAGTAATACACACAATGATACCCCAATCGAGAGGAAACTTTGAGTCTAAACATAAGTGCTAAACAAAAACTGTTTTCTTTGTCGTAATTGTTCGTAAAAGAAACAACCCTTTAATTGGTTGTAGCGCAGGAGTTAGCACGGAAACCCAAATATTACAAATGAAACAACAACCTAGGTTGTTGTTGTTCTTGCATAATTTTTACTGCAAAACGACATTTTAAGGCAAAACTTTCAACTCTCATTTGTTATTATAACTGAGTTACTGATTTCTTTTGCTGCTTACATCGTAGAACTCGTTTGGTGTTAAACCTTGTTATATTCTTCCATATATCTGGAATCCATCATAAATTATATAGCTTTCATGTGGTATGAAACCCAAGCAAGAAAATTATGGAAAAAATTACTCCACCACCGGATTTTGTCTGTGTAACTGTTCGTTCCTTCGGAGTTTGTTTAAAAAAGTAGCGTTCGATTGTTCGTTCGTTCGAATTTTAGCCAAAGAAATATTGTTCGATTGTTCGTTCGTTCGAATTTTAGCCAAAGAAATATTGTTCGATTGTTCGTTCGTTCGAATTTTAGTCAAACATATAATGTTCGATTGTTCGTTCGTTCGAATTTTTGCCAATTAAATAATGTTCGAAAGTTCGTTCGTTCGTAAGGTTACATTCCTTAAAGTGTTCGAAAGATCGTTCGTTCGCTAAAATTCTGTAAAATTCCCAGCCTTGCTCAGGGGCTTCCTTTTATATATTATGTCCATATTTCCAACACACTTTAAGCTAGGCATGTGGAGTTGTTGCTGAAAGGATTTCAAACTGATCTTATTCGACCTATTTGAAACTTCCAGTTATCACTATTCTTTTTATGATGCCATTTCCGCAATCAAAACAGACTAGCATTATGCGTTGTGCCTTTCGAAAATCGAATATGAGCTCCTTCAAGAAGACAATAAGATTTGCTTTGACATGCAACACCATGAGAACTGCTGAACTATTGAGAATAGTGGAAAAGGTATAATAAAACGTTAAACAATCTCAATTTTCTTTTTTTCTATTTCCTTTCGTTCTTAGGAACTTGATGCCTTTACATGAACAAAACGGGCTTGGTAAGAGACAGCAATAGTCTTTGTCAATAGCAGCAGAAGCAATCCTCTGGGGACATTATTGTTACTACCCTTCATCTTAAGTAACATTTTGCATGGTTACAGCCATTATTTAGAGGCTTTTACCAGGGTGTCCATTAAACTTATACTTTGCTAGAAACGATGCGAATAATATTCCTGACTGTTCTATTTTGGTTATTTCTTGCATATTTTTTTATCAAATTATAGTGCCCTTCCTTATGGCCTTCAATTCTCCAATTAAATGTGAAATGTGAAACTATTGTCTTTCTTTCGGTTCATCTTAATAATGCATGCCCTTGTACTCAATAGTGCATACTTTGTACTACATTATAAACATTATAATTCATAATATAATATACTGTGATGTTTTATGTTTTAGCATTGATATGCCGTCCGTATGATGGATACTGCATTAACTGTAGTCTAGAATTATCGATTCTCAATTGTCAAAACCTAAGGGTCCAAATGGGTTTTCTCTGGCGGTTTCCGCAACGTCTGAAGGGCTAAATATGTATGTAGTTCTCAGTTTCATTTTTTAAATAGTGAACTCTGTATTACCGGATCTATTTCGTCGAAATCCTGTGAGATAATCTCATTTCACTCATTTCGGGGTTTGGAATTTTGGGAAATTGATTTTAAGCTACCTGTGCCAATTCAACAGAATGAATACCTTCCAACTTTAATCACCTGTACTTGATGTACTTAAATTCATAAAGAGTACATGGACATGGAGCGACGGCGCGTCTCCTGACAACTTAAGGTATGTAAGTATGTTTCAGGTGTCACCAATAGCATTTTTACAAGAAATGCGAGGAATATTTGGCATATATGATTTTGTATGATTGCAGAAACACTATTCAGTATATATGTATACACTATATATACATACTCTGGAACCTTATGTATAATTATAAGAAAATAGAATAATAATTAAGGCTATTACCCCCCTTGCCTCCCACTTTTATGCTTGGCTTGTCTAGTCTGCTTCCAAAAACGTGAACAGGCATCAGTGCGTGTAGAAGAGGGTAAATGGCAAAAGAGACAAAAACTATCCAAGCTTTTTTTCGGTTCATTATCGCGACAAGTAAATTATAACATCAATATGGGTTCATGGCAGAGCTTGCTAACCAACTCCATGATGCATCCCAGAAGGACAATGTTCCAGCTGAATGAAGAAAACTTACAGGTTTGTTTCTTGAGTCACAAAGAAAATTTTGTAAGAATCGTGTAATAAGAGAAAGTGGGTAGTTATGCATTAGTCTCACTCACTATTGGATACTGATATCATGTCACACGTATAAAAAGTTAGTGGTTGCATGGTAAGAAACCAAGAGCCCCTTTCCCTTTTCTAGGAAAGTTCTGAGCACCAGCAGGAGCACATCTCAGAACAGCGTCATCAACAGCAACATCATATTTTTTGTAGAGGTTATAGAAAGCACGGATCGAAGGTAGAGGAAAAGTAAGAAAGAAAAGTGTATGATGTATTGTATACCTTCTGTGAATGACTGTGTGCGATGCTCTTGTCTGGTAACGTCTCTCTGGTGATGCGTTACGTTGCCCATTATTACAGTAAAAACGAGTCTGGCTGGATTATAATACTTTTTTGATGTGCACCTCTGCTAGTGCATGCACACCAGAAAATCTTTATATGTAGCTCTATGCTTACATCTATTCTTCTTGCCAAGCACATATACATACTTACACTTACCCTATAACTACAACATATTATATGAGACTCCAGTACAGATCGGAAGGCAAAGTGTGTGTTAGCGAGCAAAGAAAAAGGGAGAAAATACTTCTGGCGACGAAAGAGATTCTAAGCAGCAGTGCTTTTAAATGTTATTTCAGGTTCAGACCTTCACTCTCTTTCCCTCTCTTTATGAGAATTCGGTAGGGAATCACAATGACGACTTGATGGGTATGTGTCTTCTTTCCTTCCTTTCCCTCTCTCTCTTCACTAGTGATGGGGAAACCGAAGTAAGTTCAGCCACTGCCACACGTCTGTTGCGAGTGCTATTAATACAGAGTATGTTGTCTCTCCAACTCCTTTTCCACTTGAAACTGCTTTTAAATTAAAAAATAAACATTGCGAAATTCTAAAATTTAATGTTGTACATTCCTAACATTTTATGTAGGTACTTTAAAAATAATCATATAGATACTAATATTTGATGCGGTTAATGATTTTGTGTCAATGTCATAGGTAGGCTTATGATAGTGTGGCTTACCAATTCGTCAATCTATAATCTGCATCCTTCCAGTTTCGTCTCGAGAAAGAGAAAAGTGTTTACTTACACAGGACTAGATGCAAAAGTACACAGTAAACTACTACTCACATTTTGTAATTGGTGCAATTTTATAATTTGTATGAAGTTTGAATTAGGCTTGGATTTCTTACTCTTTCAAATGAAGCGTTACCAAAAAGAACCATTCAAGATTTAAGCAAAATCCATCTCAGGACGGCTTGAGACTGTTGATCGGAGAGAGAGAAATACATATAAGGGTCATGTATTAATGTATGTATTGCATGTATCAAATATCTTAGACGTGACGTGAGTCACTCAACCATAGTTTTTCTATAGTTCCAAGAACCCATTACATTGCAGTTTTATCTTTCATCACACTCGCAACAAAAATGAAACTTTACATTAAGACAAAAGATAAATATAATGTCTGACAGAATGCTTCTTATATGATACAATCTACTTCAACTTAGGTACCTTACATACAACAACCTGAATTGTTGAACTAATGCATAATATCCGTATTTATAATATTGAACCGTATGAGGTATAGAGTTGCTAGTACGCGTATATAAAATTCGTACATTATATCAAATCAATACTCCACGCATTGAGTTCCTGTTTTAGTTGGGTTCAAATTTGTAACTTTGGTGAATCTTTCCAGTCCCGTTGCGAACCATGTGTAACATTACTTGCTTTTTTTGTGGGGGGTTTGATGTAACACTACAATCCTGAATTCAGAGTGGCAATGGGTAGACGTAGGACAAGTACCGGAGGTTCTTCATAGCGTATATTATTTGCATACAAATACCCATTGGTAGATTCATTAATACCTATTATACAACGAGTTGTTGCTTTTGCTAAGCTCTCTGTGTCTCTAGGGTTAGAAAAAGAGGGACTCTCACAACTTAGAATTTTGCCTGGTAAAATGTTGATGATAAGGACGGATGCCGGACGTATGTGACGAAAGGCTTTTCAATTTGCATGAGAAAGAAAATGAAATCAGAATGAGACAGTAAACTAATATATGATGTTGTGGGCTCAAACAATGATATTCAATCATTCTATCATTATGCCAAATAAGGATCAACGTAACATACACTATTGCGGATTTTAATGACGAATCTTAACCCAAAGCTTAAACTCCTTTATTTCATGTACTACTTTACTGTATTTTAAGCGATAAGGCTTTGCATTTTAAGGCCTTACCAGTAATTATTAAAAATCACACCGATTTTTAGTTTGGTTAAAAATCGTTTGGGATGCCTTGCGGGTGTGTAAGGTCCCTGAACAATGAAGTCAGACCATTTTTTGTTCATAACGTTTTTAGCTAAATTAAATCTATTCTACCTTCTTCCATCCTTCATTTCAAGTTATCCAGAGTTTGAGAGGGTTTTGTATTACAACATACATAGTACATATTACATTTGTGTTAACATGTTTTGGTACTACCGTGAAAAGAAAACGTAATCACATATTTTGTTGCCTTTACCCTAAAGGTATATCATGTTTGTTTTATTTCACGTTTGCAGGTTTGTTTCTCTGCTAACTGTGAGTACCAGATTTTGTCTGAAACTTAATTGCTAATACTGAAACAAGGCGGTAATAAATAGCAAATGTGTTTGGTAAGATGCTTGATATCTAACCCGTCGCCTGATGCACATACTCTTAACAGCGTTGTTTCTTACGAAACGTTCAGGAAAACCTGAAATGCAAATAAATTAGGGAAGTCAGTTGCACAATGCCATCTTCATTTCTATATTAAATTTGTTAAAATCCCTTCTCGTGTTATAAGCACTCTTCCTGCTTCTTTTCCGCTTCCGGCCTTCATATTAAAACTTCTTTTTTCATATTTTCGGTTACGACGAGTGCAAACGACATTTTTGTTTACACTAGTTTCATAAACCCATCCTATTGGGCAAGAGTCTAGAGTAGAGCTACTGCCGTTAACCAAGCAAATAAAAAAGCTACTCTAAAAAAACTTTTCAAATAATCATAATTCCAACAAAAACCGACGAAACTGAAATGTAATGGCTCATGTATTCCAAGGAGCATTACCCACATGTAAACACACACAACTCATAATTCAACTTTTGGATTGAGTATTTTGCAAAAGGGAATCGATAATTCTATCAGTTTCAAGTTTCATTTGATGCAATGACCTTACTACATACTTGACAATAAAAAGTATAAATTATACATACGCAATCTACATTATAGTACTACTAGTACTACAAGCAAGTCGTATTGGATTGTAAGTATTTATGAAATATGAAAATATTTATATATTTATTTTAAATAAACTACCTACGACATTATGCAGTTGTATTCTTAGAACCTATATCCAGGCAAAAGTTTTATTTCAAAACAAGTGTATTTTTTTTGTATGTATTTGATTTTTATTGCTAGAAAGTAAAAGCAGATTAAAGCACATTAAAAGCAGCTGGTTTACAAGTTCGCCAAATGTGAGGTTGAGGTTAGCCTTGGAAATAAAATGTGACTTTGGTAAAAGAGCTTTTAAAGTAAATTTAATGATTGCTCCATCCTCATTTTAAAACCCTATGATTTTCTCCACGTAACTTCATCTGATAGACAATTTGTCTTTATGGCATATGTCTCCAACAAATTGAGCAGGAGACATGAAAAAATGATAACGAATGTTTTAGATCTCAGAAAACTTCTAATGCAGCTCAAGCAAGATAAACCCAGTTTCTTCTTTCAAGCAACCGTAGTCTCCTAAGAAGGAAGAAAAAGTAGAAAAACTAATGAACTCAAACTTTCCTCTTCTTTCCTTCACTATTGATGTCTGTCTGCGAGAGAATCTTTTCTACCACGTTTCCTATTTCTTCTAAAACTTCTTAAATATCATACTTTAGTTGCTATAACCTCAACATACTTGTGATTCCCTCTACACTTTTTTCTTTTATAAACTCCTGCGTTGATACTCTTACATTTTTTCCCATTTCTTCCATACTTTCTCATAGCTTCATTTCAGTTTTCTTTTCACTTCTTTATTTACTTAGTTTTTTCTCTCTCTTGTGTTTTGCAGTTACCTAGCTAGTTAGTGTTTTCACTTGTTAGTTTTCCTGGTTTGCTGAGCAAATCACAATGAGAGGCAAAAAGCCCAACCTGGCTGTTTTTTTTAGACCAGAGTGCATTTATTCCAGTGAGATCCCGTAGCTGGAGAAAGTTGAACCTAGACGTATGTTGTATGCAGGAAAGCAATGAAGGAGTACAACTGAAGAAGGGAATGTAAAAGGATGCTTACTTTTGACTGGCTAATCAAGATGGAAGCCACGTTCTAACTTTATGACCTGTGCTTTTTCTCCCAATCCTAATCCAAAATTGAGATCTATTTGCCGTCAATTTTACATGTCTTTCAACAGGAAACACGAAAACACGATTTTCCCTTTTATTCATTCAACTTGTTTGAAATAATAGTGCTTACTGCGATCATGGAGTGTACAAGTGGAGCATTGTGTATGCTACCTTTTGTGATAGGATGGTCATTTTAAGAGACAAGGAATGAATTGTGAAAAGGCTAACTTGATCATTTTCAATTTCACTTGTTAAAGTGATTTTTCATTGGATAAAGGACAGTGGCTTTGAAGTAAATGTACGCTTTATTACTCACTATTTGTACTCTAAAGATCATTTTCATATGTTATGTTGACTTATAATGGTTCTACTTTAAGTATACTCTGGTCATTCAATGCGGCCCCTTTGTAAACGCGTAACATTGAAACACAAAAGTTTTAGTGCTACTTTACAAAATTCTCTCGTAGATTATTGAATTATAAGAAAATTAATAGTTTGTACACATGAGACGAATTTAAACAACTTTTTATTAAACAATAAATTACTATTATTATCAACTTCCGGTATAATTGCCTTAGGTTGTATTATTACGTGTATATTGCTTACTAGCTAGTCCTCATAGGAAAAAAAGAATCTGGTTTAAAATGATAAAAATCTTTTTGATCTTAAAATATCTTCGTTAAAATGAAAGCCCAGCTGAATTAAGATTTGGTCCTTATACCCGCTACTTGAAGCTCAAGTTGTGAAATCACTTCGTTTTTCTTTTCAAGAATTTTAGAAAGCTCTCCTACAACTCTCTCTGACTCAGTTTCCAAACAGTGAAGCTTTCGCTCAAGGTCGGCAACTTGTTTGCGTAGCCAAAAGTTTTCTTCCTCTACTGTCCAACCTTTTGCATTATTACGATTCAAACAATTTCCAACATCTTCCAAGGGCTTTGTGGCAATGTGTTTATTTTCTCGGTCACGTGCTGGCTTCTCATTAGGGATAATGTGAATTTTCACCTTTCCATTTCCGTGTTCTTCTTTCGAATTCATAAATAAAATATCATACGATATCGAGTTCCTTCTTGGCGAATGGGGCTGATCACGGCATTGGAAGAAAAGGTGAATCCATATCATTGTTAGCTTTTTCGAAATGATTGGGACAGTTAAGAATTGAATTTTCATGTGATGACGACATTTCAATTGATGTATTCATCTCTGAACTAGAAGAATAGTTAAATGCGTGCGGATTCTCAATACTTTCATTTAGTGTCTGGTTGGAAAAATCTTGAGTAACGTTTCCTAAGATAAAATACGAATGATCATAATCTTATTCGATTTCATATGAACGAATGAATAAATCATATTAACCTTGGAAGTAATCATTGATAAATTCCATTAGGGAGTCGTCTGGCTCAGGCTGATTGTTGATGTTAGCGTTGTTATTGTCTGAAGTTGGCACCATTATAGGAGATCCGTTAGGTTTCATTCCTTGGTTGCTCTTTATGTGCCCGGTGGAATACGTTCCGGGACTACTTTCTTCATCCGAGAACTCGCCATAGAAGTCATATCGATGGGGTTTATAATCAACCATTTTTCGCTACAAAAAAGGTAGATCATAAGCACTTGGGACACCTGATGGATATAAAACCTTACTCTTTTCTCTTTCGTAAAAACAAATAGAACAATGGAGAAAGCTACGGAAGGCTACTTGTAGCGCTGAATATATATTATTCAATGGGAGGCTAAGCCTGTATAACGAAAATAGAGATATACGAATGGAAGCTGAAAATTTTTTGTTTACATCTTGTGAAGAAACCCGACTTTCTTAGTTACCGTAAAAAGTTATGATTTATAAACTGAAACCTGTTACATCTGAAACAATTTTGACGTAAGCAATATAGTGAGGTTTCTTGTAATTTGCAAATTAACAAAATGGTTGTTTCAACTCTCGCTATATACTAACCTTCTCTAGTCAATTATTGTTAGCCCTGTGGTATTAATAGTTGTACTAGCAGTCAAACATTTTGATCAATACAATATTTTTTTAAAAGAAATCCTTCCACATAATTGTCACGGATACATAAAATGACAGACCAGTGTTGTTATTGTTCCATGGAAAATGACCATTCTGACATATTTACATGAAAAAACATGGAAATATGTAAAATCATGTAAAAATGGAAATATGGAAAA
>JAAXOA010001588.1:0-15453 GCA_036561885.1 Salina celebensis
AAGAGATAATTACGAATTACGACGATCATAAAACTTGTTGGTTTTGAATGCTGGTGCAGTTTAAGGTTTGTAGGGAAAAAAGGATTCCTGAATTGTTTTCAACCTGTGCGAGGAGTTGAACAAATATCTGTATATAAATGTTTCAAGACTCCAGAAAAACATTCTAATTTTACGCTAAGACCTGTCGAGAGGTATTGATGAAGTTAATAAAACCTAATGTACCATACAAAAAAAGGTACAAATATTTTTACGAAGATCACCAAGCGTGGAATATATCGTATGTAACGTTTCTAAACGATGGTCATTAGGGAGCATCAAAACTATCTATAATTTTTCCTCACGAGAAAAAAAAGTTGCAGGACATTGTGCATAAACCGTATAATTACGTAACTTGTGAAACAATTCCATGTGCATGTTCCATCCTATCGTAGTTTACAAATCGCTTATCTTAATGCCTAATGCTCATTTCCTTGTTCTTTTTTTAACCACTACCTCCAAATCTTTGGAAACAAGAGACGAATGGCATTATCAAGAAAAAAACAGCAAAATTATGACACGATTCTTTGGTGGCTAGGTCATCCAGAAAATGAAGAAGCGAAAGATAGGCTATCATTATAAATTCATCCTTTTGATCTCTCTGGCCTGCGTTGCAGTCTGACTTGCTACTGATGTCGCTTTTTGCATAATAATATACAGGATGATGTCAACATTTAAAAATTTCTGTAGCCATTTTTATACTGTAGTACTACTATATATACTAAAAAAGTGTACTTTTCAATGGAGTTAAATTAATCTTGTACTAAAAATAAGATAAACTGCGTTTTCACATGTATTCATACCATTTTCCTAGTTTTTCTAGCCAAAAAAATATGCACAAGATTGAATGAAACCTTGATAAGGCTATAGATGTTAAGGATGGTTTTGTAGGCATGAAATAACTACAAATTATTGCACATGTTTACGAGGTTGATTGAATTTCGTGTGAGAAGAAGATGAACAAAAAGAAAGGGAGCAGCAGTTTTGAGTAGCTCACCAAAAGATCTTTTGTTGGTCAGTCTGCGAAAAAAAAACCAAACCGATGTCGTTTTCATCATTATTTGGTTTTTGCTCAAAAGAGTTTGTGTTTCACAGTTAATTGGATATACATGACACGACAAGTCATGAGTAGGTCTAATTACTAAAAATAATACACTTTTGTTGAAAAGAAAAAAGAAACATGCAAAGTATTTGATATCACACGCGTGGTGATTTGTATCCTCCTTAAACAACTAAACGAGTGCGGACAGACATAAAAAATATTTTATTTTGGTGCCAATGTGACTGTAGTAATTATTTTTCCATCGGCACTTGCAAAAAACATGCAAGCAAAAAAAATTGTATGCAAAACCCCAGAAATAACTGAATTTAACGAACAACTTAGAAAGTGTTAGTCGTTTCAAGATTCAATTTTGAAAACATCTTTACCCTTCTTGCCCTTATATATTGCTGCATGACCTTAAAGTAATCCATAATATCTCTAGATATTTGGCGCACATGGGATTAGCCTGGTCAAAAATTAGTGTCCGTGCAAAATGCACTTGACTTTTATTTGCAGATTAAATTTGTTATGCATCGTAAAATTATAGCTTTTGTGCATACTGTCTTCATTGAAATGAGTTGTACACATCCACCAGGTTTCGAATTGCTTGAAGGGAAAACTTTTATTTTGAAAGTTCCTCACTGATTTGACGCTTCCCATAAGCGAACTACACAGTAATAACAATAATTGTCATAGTGATGATGATTATTATTGTGTGATAAGATGATGAAGATGGTAAATGAGTATTTCTTAGGAGTATGCTGAGAACCAAACAGAACTACACTAGTTAATAGCTTGCAGTTTTGCATTTTGTTCTTTCGCTCACAATTCTTCTCGCACTTAAATAGTAACTTAACTTGATTATGTGGCCTATGAAATTCACTTGTTGAGAGCGACAAAAACTTCTTAGAAGTTTTGAATCTTACTTTTTGATGTGGTGTTTTGACGCGCATGACGAGGAAGCTTTAATACATAGCAAGTGGATATTGTAGACAACACAGAGTGTGTAAAAATTGCTAATTGGTGTAATAAAGAGAGAAACAATTGTACTAAGAAGATACCAAGGAAATAATTTATTAACCTGTGTCGCTGTAGAAGTTCATAACCTTGGGGAAGGGAAGAGAATGTTATGAAAAATATTAATCCATGTTTCTATTGACATCCTCATCGACACGTCCATTACTGCTAGCAGAGAATGTGACGACATGCAAATGGATGTGGCGCATCAAAACTACCTGTCCTTGAATTATACTAAGATTTTAAAACCATTTTAGTTTTGCAGTGTTTTTGATAGTGGCCGGCCCGTTGTTATTCAAATTAGTTGCAATCAAAGCAAACAACAGCGCATCGAATTTGTTTAAATTTCATGCGAGCTTGAAGATAGCCACTAAAAATGTGAGTTGGAAGCGGATTGTCAACAAGTTAGAAACTCAATCAAAATGTTAACCACGAAGTTTGCAGAAAACTCCCTAGTTGCGTTTTTTCCAGTTGTGAGTTTTTGCACAAGGTCGATGTAAACCTGTTTGATAGTTGTGTAAAGTTGTTCAGTGGGAAACAAAGATGATTCATAACATTTTCAGAGATTAAAAGATTAATGAAATTCTTCCTGAGTCACATTTCCATGGAAGAGACCCTTTCAAATGAACGCATCCGTTGCACTTTCAAATTGGGTTTGTTATTCCCTAGAATCAAAATCGAAACTTCTAAAATGGCTGGTCTCATTATACTTGTGTCACGGATTCAACAAATTTCGTTACTTTCTATTACAGTGTTTTCGTATGTTTGCAGTGGAGGTTTTACGTAGAATCAGTTTAAACTGCCGAGAAAATGTAAACTGGTAATGGCAGATAAGAATTTAAATCAGGCACAATCTAAAAACAAGTCGTTTTGAAGAAGGGGAGGAGAAATATTCTGGAGTCGTGTGAGTATAAAAAAAGGAAAGATTTGTACAAAAACATCACCAGGGATTTGTTTCAGGGAATATATTGTAACTCTGAGAGAGGAAGGATCGTTTACCATTTTTGAAGAAAATTCTTTGAATCCCTGTCAAACTAGTAAACGAGCCTAAACCTTTTACTTTGAACCCTATCAGTAAAAGGCTAGGATTGGATTCATTTTCACGAGAATAAAAAAGGGAAATATGGCAAAAGTAATCGGCATCGTCAATCCAGCCAAATAAATTTTAGTCAATTAAGGTTCATACGTTTTCCAGAATAAAAATCACTTGATGATTATTCTTTTGTTGGAAGGTATAAAATTGCAACGAAAAAATCCCAAGTCGTGCAGTTATTTCGCATATTTTTTGCAGCAGGATTATGATTCATTCAGTCAATTAGAAATGTAAAGCCTTTCCAAGATGTAAGTTGTTAGGAAAATTATGCGCATACATACATTCGCAGTATCGTACACCCTGATTCATAGAGTCATTACAATTTTGTATTCCGCATCTCTCAAGTTAGTCACTGGAAAGCTTCAGAATCGTTATATCAAATCTTTTCAAACTAGTTTCATCACTTATCTCGAGCTAGACAATTTGCCAAAGAGGATACCTACGATACACGACAACAAGCCAGTTGAGCAATCAAAATTATGCAGCGGAAACGTGAATAGGTGTTTACTATTTACCTACGTTTTACCCTGAAAAAACAACCAGTTTCTTGAAAACTTATGTGTTTGAGTCCCACCCAAATCCAAAAATATATAACTTTAATGTTCTCGTTTAGATTCCAAAAATGACGCGTGCAAGAATTGGAGCAAATGTCGGAGAAGAATAAAGCTTAAAAAGTGGAGTGAATTACATTTCCGCCCTCCATTTTTGTCCATGATTACAAATGCGTCAAACGAGTGCAGTTTTCCATTAAATATCATGTTTCAGGAGTGAAAAAAACAGACAATGCAGGTTACTGCCCACCACCTCCATATCAATACTATTTGGACGTGTACAATTGATACAAGAGTGACAAGGAAGAAAATACCCCAGGCAATGTGTCGCCGCTGCACTACATCCCTTAAACAAAGTAATACATGCATTCATCGCCAAAATACAGTGACTGAGAGATCACCGTTAGTGAACTTCTAAATACAGGCGAAACAGTGCCTCTAGATTACCGTGCAGTGCACCAAACTACTCTTTGTCTTCACCGCCGCACCGTACACAATTTTGGCATGGTTTTTTACCATGCTTGTTGGCTGTAGTGGTGGTGATCCCAAAAGCATCCATTTCCAAATGGCCTTGTCAAATTATTCATTTTCTTAAGGTTGTCTTGGTATACATGTCGTGCGACGAAGCAACATACAACTCTTGAAAACAAAATCCTGGTTGCTGAATAGATTGTGGATTACACAGCCAAAAATTTACAATCCTCTTTTTAACTTTGCAAATCCACTTAAAAGTCAGCTCCTTTGCAGAAATCACAGGGCAGAGAGGGCTAAATGTACAAGACACTAGAGAGAGTTGTCCTTTTGGCACTACCTACTGCATGTATATAAATGTAAATAATTTTTAATAATACCAACAGTATTATTTCAGCGTATTCAATTTTGATTCCTTACTGTAAACACACTAATGTTAACGGATAGGATTTTGTTGTCGTCTTTCGTGGTATACTGTTGACATGCCACATGCTCAACTTCAGCTTGATAAGGATCCTTTTTTAATTTAGTGATTTAAGGAGGAACCTCGATAGGTCAGCTAGAATAAAAGCTTACTATTGAGGCAGCAAAACGTTTAAAAAAATCTTGTAGGTATGTAATTGCGTGGGTAGATCATCCTCATGAAAAACAACGCAGGACTGGTGCCTACACTTAAGTGTGCGCATTTTCTTGATGTTACTCATAATCATAGATAAATATATGCATCGCCTTCTTAATTGTGTGTGTACGTTCAGTAATCATTTTCTATTTCGCCAAGTCAAACTGGCTGGTGCCATGGCTACTGTGGCTGCCGTGACATAGTCTCGCCTTGTAAAAAAATATCGCTCCTATAACCGCTCACTTTTATATTGAACTTGTATTGAATTTTAGATGAAAAGTGGAATGTTTTGCTAATCATTTTTGCTGTTATCATCTTCTTATTAATTCCGCCTCATCAGTCAAGATCAGCGTGATACCTACACGAAAAGTGCATAATGTGGCAATAATCATCTTTCAACAAAACGAAAATTTAAAATAAAGTAAACATCTATCACATCAATACAAGAAAAATCTAAAAGCCTAATGTATTCTTATAAAAATAGGGACTTCATGCTCGGTTGGAGGCGATTATAAGTGTGCTAAAACTTAAATGGTTTTGCCATTCATTTTGAATTTTACTGTTTTATCGAAGGCTTGAAATCAGCATGTCGTCCATATTGAAATTTTGTATCTTTATTGATTAAGATCTCGGTGTCACTATAGTTGGCACACAAGAGGAAGACAGGGTACAGAGTGCATCACCAGAGCAGAGGTCAAGCTAGTCTCGAAATTGTGATAAAACGCTAAACTAATAATAATGAAGAGACTCTATACAGTTTATACACCGATTGTACAAATATTATGCAGGTAATAGATGACAAAAGAACATACTGTTCATCATCACTTATTATCTCCAGATTATTTCCTATTGTTCCCATTTTTCATTTGAAGGGTATGGCAAACAATCATTATTGTAAGATTATACTATCATCATCCTCCCATGGAAATGTGGCATGATCATTTTCATCGTATACTTTAATGTCACAATTTCCACTTGATGCGCCGAGGACTAGAAGATATATTTTTTGCATGAGTTTCATATTCCGCCTTTATTTACGGCAGATTCGTTTGCATAATTTTTGTCCGATGGCTAGCATCGGTATTAGATTTCATGCAGAAATTGTTCACATATCCGCAAACAGACAAGGCAACGATGAAAAGACAATATATGACTTCTCCCAATTGTACCTCATTTAATAATAATGTTGAATAGATGATGACGATGGTCAGCAGGAAAAATTGTAAGTTATCATTGTATTGAAGTAAATGACTTGGTAAAAAGGATTGTGCTGTTATCTAGCCATCAATGTCACGAGAACTTCTGGGGGAAATGTGCGAACGTATTGTTAGTCACTTCAGAGTACTCATTCAATCTGACGTGGACGTTTATATACTGGAAAAATTAAATAAAATTGTCTGGAGTGCAGTCGTGTGACGAGGTCGCCACTTTAAGAGTTCCCTAATGAAAAAAAATGGCATTTATGCTAGTAAAAAAATCTTATCCTGCACCTGTCTCAATGTCACAAATTGAACTAATCTGAGTAAGGCATCTTGCGAAATTGTGCAAGATCTGCTTTGTGCTATTTTTAAATACGTGACAATCAGAAGTCGGACTAGTTTCTGGAAGTAAAAACTTTTATATCTGGTCAGAATGAAAAGGACGTAAAAGTAAAAGCCTGGGCTATTTTCCTCCATGATTTTAACTGACTTTAATGTTGATGTAATCGTTTTAATGAAAGAGAAGAAACTGGTTTTTAGTTCAACCCCAACCCGAAATTCGTTTTTGTTTGGGGTAATAAATATTTGTATTTGAATACAGACGAGTCATTTCTCTCATATGTTTGAATTGAATATAAAAAAGGATTACAGTTCATTTTGGAAAACCTGACGTAATTTTTATAGCGCTATATCCCCCATGCATTGCCACTTAATCCTCATTTATAACGCATCAATGAACGTTTGGAATTACAAAGGTTTAATCTACTTTCGGGTTTGTATGGTGACGATTACTAGTTGCGAATCTGTACTTTTGGTTTAATGAATTGATCGCTACAAAAAAAATCTCTTTGTTTTGGTTGCAATAACCCAGATCAGTTTTTATCTTTTTATAAAGCTACATTACAACTTTTACATTCTCACAGTTCCATAAAATGACTTATAGTTGATATCATGAATGTTTTTGCGATTTGCGGCTTCTTTTGGTTTGGAGAACAATTGACCGCAGCTTACAATTGCATTATGGCAATAATAACAAACGTAAATCTTTAGAAATGACAATTCGCAAGCATGAAATGGACCAGCCCACCCTGTGAAACAGTTGCCTGGTTAGCACATTACCAAATAGACCCCAAGCCCATAAATGACAGTCATTTCGAGCTTTTAATTACTTTGGTTGTGTAAAACTGCAGGAATTGTCTCAAATCACCAATTAAGTGGCCCTATTATGAAACAAAACAGTGCAGTTACCATTTGTCATGACATCTCTCCGTCTTCCAACACTAAAATAGAAAAAATGGCCCGGTGCTAAATCTATGTATGGGAGTAATCTATCTCTAAGGGAGTAGGAGGAAAGCCAGAAAAGCCGGTTGCGGTATTGTTGTTTTATTTAGAAAATAAGAAAAAGATAAATTAGCAATAAACAGAAAGTTGTGGCGGTCTATTTGTAAAGAGAAAAATAGTAAAAAGTTTAAACGAAATGACAAACGACGGCTTCAATTAAGTATCCTTCGTTAATTCCTCCTTGAGCACTTTAAGGTGATCGTCACGACAACGATGATGTCATTGTACTCCGGTTGATTGTAAAGGTGGACGTATAAAAGCTAGTAGAATTTTCTACTGTTCTCATAAATTTTTAAAACTACAAAAAATGTGAAATATTTTTTTTTGTGGTTTGGCTACAGAGAATTTTTGCGGCTGCAAAAAGATATGTAACACAAAATGCAGTCACTAAAAATATATACCTCTACCATAAAAATATATCTTGCAGTTTACCATAGACTGCTTTTTATTGCTTTTGGCTGTTTCGGTAAAAAAAATACAAGTGAGAATGATGGGATATAATACGACAATAAAATAAATGGTGCTTGGATTAGATTTAATGACGAGAATCGAGAAACAGGTATTCCCTAAGATGACTTTAGCTTGTTACCAAAAGAATGAACAAATTGCTGACACTTGACATAGCTGATCGGTTCGTCTTAATGGAAGATTTATGTCTTTTCACCTGGCTTGAGCAAAAAGGCCATTTGGACTTGCCAAAATAGACGCACTCCTTAATGTAAATATGTTTCATGATAAACTAAATATTTAGGTTGTTTCAAAAACCCTAGTATGGTAGTTGTCATTATTTTTTTTGTAGAAGCCCAGGTTACTTAACTAATTTTCATGCATTTGTTTTACTGAAATAAAAATGTTTTTTGTGGTCACACAAAAAGAAACATGCCCAACGTTTATGAAGATATTTGCGCATCCATTGGATAGGGAACCGCCTAGTTTACTCCTTAGCAAATCATGTTTCTATATTAGCTGTTGAGATTTTTCGATAAACTATTAAAAAATCCATGCTACCTAATAGCTTATGACTTCATTTACAAATTATAGGTATACGAAGTTCATTATATTGCATCATAGCAGGTGGCAAGTCAACTGACCTTCTGGGTGCACACATGCAGATGCAGTAAAATAAACACGTTTTTATATTCAGGTGGGTGCTGTTAAGCTAAATTTTAATCCAGATGGAGCAAAGTATTAATTTTCAAATCACAAACTGCATCTTTTTAAAATATTTTAAAACGCATCAACTAATCTGCCTTACAATGCAACTAAATCATTCCGTTGTGATTCTCTGCACGAAGAAAAAACCTGCAAGGAGGCAGGGAAAAGGCAAAGAAACCATTCATTATAATAAACATCCTTCTATTTGTTATTTATCACATCAGGATCATTTATGGGTGCACACACTGCAAGGCACTTGAAACTAACAAAATCTGCAAACATTAGGATACTAGTTAATAGTATATGTTATAAAAATTACTTTTATTATGCAAATATTTTCCTACCTTACCTACAAGTTGTAAATTTCTTTTGCGTCAATGTACATTACTTCGTGGTTGCTTTTTGTGTGTGGGTAGCTCTGAATAATACGTCCCTAATCTATTTCATCATTATCGCCATCATGTCATTTAAATTGGCATCTGCTAATGTTTAATGCACTTTTTGTCTTCAAACTCATTCCGGTGTTGACTTTTTCTTTCACTGAAGAAAACGAAGATGATAGTGATTTAAGCCCAAGTGCAAACAAGGTTGACGCCTATTTAAAACAGCGATTCTTTGTGTACTCTGCCTTTCGTTAATGGAATATAATGTGACTACGTAACTTGTTTAAATTATACATTCGAAAAAAAAACCTTTTGTTATAGAGATAGGCACACACACAGGAGACACACTGTGGAACAAAAATTCTGAAGATAGACAAAAAAGGAATAAGCAAAAGTAAAACTCTTAAAGAGAGAGAGAGTCTGATTGAACGTTGATGACTGTAAAACCTGCTGACTAACAATGCAACCGTGAATATATATGGATATAACGACACTAAAGGGTGTGGACGGACACGGATACCAGAAGTATAAGACATACCGTTTAATAAAAAGTGAACGCGCAGCATGACACGATAATGATCTCTCTAGAGTAGTAGGTAACATCCAATGTAGAATGTATTACAGAAAAAAAATTGTCACAGAGATCCTTCCACAATACCCCACGAGCTAATGGTAATTCTGATAACCGTGTCGTTGTTTCAGTGACACTGTTATTGTACTCACGGGTATTTTCATAGCCTCTAAATATCAAGAGGAAATAAGGATCAAAACAGTGGAGCTCCATTCATCCATCTGAAATTCAACATGAAACAAATTCTGTGGCTATAAATATTGGAATTTTTAAGCTGACATCGTCAGTTTTACGAGTGACATAGAAAATAAATGTATCTATAGTGCACTAATAAGTACCTGAATGTATAAGTAATTCACAAAAAAATAAACTTTTTTGTAGCGTCTCTTCATGTCAATAAAGGAGAATTGGAGTAACAGTTGAAGGCCAATAAAAATATACACCAATTGAATTGTAAGGACGATCAAGATCATTGATAGGATTATGAATGGCTACTCTGCATCGTGTAATCTTTGCAATACTAACGTTTTATTTTTTTATTTAAAAAACGTTACATGTTTTGTGTGGGTGAACCCCCACATTTTTCGTTATGTTCATGTTCAGTCACTCATAAATGTACATCCTCGTAGTTCAAGTTGATAAATTCTTAGGAAAAACGGAAACGGTTTCAGTAGTTGCCTTGGCAGTTACCATGTCGATATTGAGTTATGAAGAGAGAACGAACTAGTTTGATGAAAAGGTGAAAAAAAGCGACCGGCCCTATAACACTATAAATGGATCTGAAAACGTATTACGTTCTGACTCGTCTGTCCTTGATAGTCGAAAAAGGGTAATCACGATGACGAACACGTTGGACTGAGCTGATTTTAATAGAAAAGTCTCCTCCTGGTGGTCGTGGCGATAGCTGATAATTGTTAGATAATTGCAAGGATATTTGAATAATGAACAATGCATAAATTGTATTCATGCAAGTCCAAACACTCATTATCATTAATTGTCTTAACAAAATTAAAGTAAGGCGGCATCTGTCACATTTATCTATGGAGCTGCATGGACAAATTTGTTCTGCACACGGAGCACATGTACAAAAATATGTATCAAGGCTTGACAAACTGTTTTCCGGTATTACACCTGCCTTTGTAATAAATTAACAGGTTGGGGACTCAAAGAGTCTATAAAAAGAACAAGGCGTGATCCATTTTTTATTGATGGCAAAGACAAACGCTGGGAAAGAGGAAGGCACATGCACCCCTTGGGTCATGCGTCATGCAAATTTACAAATGAGGAACATAATTACTAATTACTCGTTATTCATTTTTATAATTAGAAATTACCTAATAATATCTGTAAAAAAAGTACCATGACGAAATTCAAAAATGCTATTCACGCTCTGCTCTATACATTGCGAGACTCTTGAAATCTTTGTTTGATCTTTTCTGTCTGAAGTTTAATTGTACTTATCTTCAGTATGAACTCATTTGATATATCTTAGGTTTCATATGTTCTTTTGTAATTTTCAGATTGATGCTCAAAGGAAGACTGCACCTGGACTGAAACGAGAAATATTTTTTCTCAACCTCGAAGATGGCTTTTTCGGGTGTCAGGTTAACGAGTCGGCAGACGTACTGCAGCTCTTTGACCTGTCAAAACTGTGTGATGGTTCCGCACAGTGTTTCATGGGATCAGACGAGCTGCACAAGGAGCTGAAGTGTACAGGTAGGTCAATCAAGTAATGAACAGTCCCCGTATCCCCAAGTCACTTTTCCTGAAATAGTTACAAAACGACAATAGTAGTTCATTTGATACATAGTTCCGCTTCTTGCCTGGAGGCATTTTTTCTTTAAATCCTAGCTCATTTTTTTCCACCAAGACACTTTTATTCATGTCACGCTACAATGCTCAAGTTCCTGCATAATGAACTCTGTGTCTTGGCAGCAACTGAATGAAACGGAATTTGCTTGCCGGTATCCCCTTAAATGCGTCATCCACTTTGTAATCAAGTGCATTGTACAGTTCCTTTTCAATTGTATAGGAACGATCCGGATAATATGATGACAGCTCGGTTTTTTCTATGACAATAATCCGTAAAGTACTTTTCACACTTTTTATTTCATGTGACATCAACACAAGAAGCTGCAATCAATTAGCATTAGTTCCACTAATGCATAATACATGAAGACGGATAAGGATTTCTTGAACAGTTGTAGTAGCAAACCATGAGAATTAAAAAACGGCATTTCCTATGAATTACCTTTGAAATAGTATCACGTTAAATTCATCCGCTATGAAACGATGCTTTAAGATAACAACCTTGTTAAAAGAAGAATATTGGGAACCATGCGCACTTTGGTTTTTTGGAAAAATAATGAGCCGGTTCCTTTTTGAGTTTTTGTCCCGAACATCAACGCGTAGTTACAGCAACGGTAAAAAATCCTGGTCATTTTTAGTACGAAATGATGAAGCTGTCAATACTTGTCATATATAGTCATGTGATTATTTATAAATGATTACCCATCCTTTAGACATTTTATTGCTAGGGAATTTTATGTTACTATATGAGTAAATTGTATGAAAGCTTCTAATTCATTTGTTTATTTTCAGATGACTGTGCTCAAGCAACGGGTAAAAAGTGTCAAAATGGCGCTTGTCTTGAGTCACAATGTCACTGCAACGACGGCTACGGCGGAAAGGGCTGCGAAATGCCCGACGAGAATGAATGCAAGCTCCGCCCTTGTGATATTTTTGCACATTGTACAAATACCCTAGGTAGCTACAAATGCACCTGTTTCCCTGGCTACGAAGGGGATGGGGTCAACTGCAAAGGTAAGAAATACATTTTTAAAACTAAAGCTACTCCTGCTACTGGTGCTGTATTGCTATTTTCACCCGGCCGCACTCTAGAAAGAACAGCTTTAGCTTTTACTCGCTATTTCTGGTTCGCTTGTTACAGTCCAGCTTTTTTCATTAAGTCACTTTATAGCTCCTCTTCCTCGATGTTTGGGACGCATAACTGTTGAAGTCAGAGTGATTTCACAGAAAAAATAGATGCATTCCTTTTTCCTCCTCGTTTGATTCGCTTCACACACTGTTTCTATTCAATCTCAATTCAACCCGCCCATGTTCATGGATGAATGAATGGGTGAACGCAGTTCACTTTTCTTTTTCTCAAAACATAGCTGTGTTTCTTTAAAATAGTCTTTGTTTTTTTATTATTGCCAATCACATATAAACCAGGAATGGATTACATAAGAATACACTTGAGAGAAAAGTAAAAAAAAATCTATTCTGCCTAAGCGATAAACAACGGTAGTAACTTCTCTATAACTTTCAAACAATGATGCAGACTCACCACCAAAATCTGAAACAGCTTGAACCAAGATAGGAGGAAAAAGGGATGAACTATTTTTTAGCACAACATTCACAGCATCAAACATCCGTCAGGGATTTTATTTTATCTGTAAACCCATTTGTTTCTCCACTCCTTCCTCTTCTGCTCTGCTGATTTTTATATCATCGGGAACAATTTGCACTCCTAATATTTCAAAGAAGGCAGGGCTCACGATGATATTTTCTTTTTGGCAATCGATTTGTTCGCCAAGTTTAGTTGTTGAGTTGTATAGAGTTTCAAACTCGGAGGGTGCATGCTCTCAAATGATTCTCTTTCAAACGAGAAAATCACAAAATCTGTTAAAGGAAACAACCACGACCGCAACAACTGTGAATAAATTACATTTGTGTGTTCATCGCCCTGTCCACTTTGTCTACACACGTATCTCAACAGCAAAAAATTGCTATTTGCAAGCTCATAGATGTGGTCGTTGCAATTTTAAATGGATAAACTGACTATAATTCGTTTACTAACAGAAAAAACGACAATGATAAAATAGAGCTCTAGTAAGGATGGTCGCATTTTTTAAAGTTTTTTTTTTTGCAATGATGTAATCATGCGGGGAAAATTAGGTACATATATATATATTTTACTACTATTATGAACTGTCAGCTTGAACTCCGTTTTTTGTTTGCTGGAATGATTCTGCAAACGTTTTCCATTTTATGATGCAAAGGCACTTTAAATGATGTTTTTAATGATGGACATAAGGACAGGTAATCGTGGTGACAAGATAACAAAAAACGAAAATGAGTGTCTCTTCCTCCTGGCGTGTTGGTAATTACTTTTTCCTCAAAAAACCGTTTGACGAAATGACAAAAAAATCACAGCGTAACACACCTATGTCATATAATGTTCAGCTGAAGAGAAAAACGGCCGGAGGCTCTGTGTATTGTCATTGCCACTGTCATTTCCTTCCACATGGCCAGGTCATGGGCACCAGCAGTTTTTGGCAGTTTCGCAATTATTTCTGGTAGTAAATCTTTTCGCTAGTTGTCTATTGTGCAAGTCGGTATTCGCACTTTCACTGGAGGTTTAATAACGTCTGGAAAGAGGAGTTTGAACCCAAAGAAATCTAATCTTGAACGGAATTTGCGTTGTGTATTTTTGAAAATCTAATCACATACAAATTTTGAATTTTTAAAAATGAACATGCAGAGTATATTGAATGATTTTTTAGAAAGGTCAGAACCAAAGCCCTATGGTATTTGAAAATACGAAATGGTTGAGAATTTGAAACATCTAAATAAATCAACTCCTTATCACGTCGCATCGGAGATAGGCTCATCGATTTTTACAAATTTGTTCGATTCTTGCTGTTTTTCATCAATGCGTCTATGCAGTTTCATATGCATATTACACATGGAAGTGATCGTCTTTTTGCTATGATCAAGAAAACAGATAAGTGAAAAAATACTCTTGATTTCGTTTTTATATTCTGAACCAATCAGTAACAATGGAGGAGTCTTGACAATAAACAAGTAAATATTGACTTTTCACTTCAAGTTTGTCGAAGCCAAAAAAGTGTAGCTCGTACACGTATGGATTTAAAATCTTTTCGTTAGTATTTTTTCAAAACGTACATAGCTTCAGGTTAAGGGCGTGTTTTCAAAGTCTTTTGTGTCTTCATGCAGATTAATTCAAATTTTGACGAGGCTTCTTGGTTACATTGAGTCAAGTGGATGTCCGAAACACACATTTTATTCGGCTGCATCACCTACGGAATGCATTTATGACTTTCCCAGATTTTAGTTTCATGCTAGAATCATTTCACTGTCTTATCTTAGAAATAGTAACATATGCTTGCGTTGCTGGTGTTCTCGACATCAGAATCTAAATTAATATGTCGGACTGGCTGCTAGAATAGTTGAAATGGCAAAAACTCCGCAATGCAGTATGATTTCATTTTTCGAAAGTGCACACTCATAAAAATCAGGTAGGAGAAGGAGGATAGAGCATGACAAATCTAAATGTTAATTTTTATAATGACATTTACACCATCGTAAAACTCTAGAAATTTATAGTGTCACTAAATGGGAAGATGTTAATTTCCAGTTTTGGTCACATTAGTGGTGCTATAATAGTACGTTTCAGGGATTACGACTAACAAAAGTCAGGTTTAGCATACCGATTGTGTGACGAGTTAACTTTATGCTAGTCTCGCATCCTGCCCATGGAGGATTTTTGTTTACACGATTTGTCTTGTGGAATAAGAGGAGTCTCGAAGATTTTTGACAAAAGGCTATTGTCTTCCACTTTAGTTTAGTGACATATGATGTTACACCTTGAAATACCATGCCAAGAGACCAACTCTACATATGTACTTCTTTTTTCTTAATTTTCACGTTAATTTGTAACGCATGTTGTCAGCACATTAAATCAATGCTACTTAAAACGACAGACACGCCACTGTATGTAAAACAATACCTATAGAAACCTTTGGAAACTTTACAACAAGGTTGAACGTGTCGTCAGATTACTACCTACCTGTGTGCATTATGTATTTTTTTTTGGTAATTATAAAATTTTGACAACTCCCATGTTGCATATTTGATGAGTTTATGCCATGAGTAAAAATCACCTGAAC